>JAVIAB010000051.1:97947396-97974896 GCA_032433765.1 Megaustenia siamemsis
AATTTTTTTTTTTTTTTTTTTTTTTTTTTTTTTTTTTTTTTGCGTTCGCCAGCTTTGACCTCTGATGAAGTCCCCTAGAGACTAGGAACTGAATTTTGCGTGTTAATCCATTTTTCCCTGGCAGCCGTGTGCACAGGGGTCCCTCGCCGCACAGGCAGATAATTCCGTCTTCGGAGGTACTCGTATTTTTTCCGTCGATGAGTAATTGACGTTTCAAGCGGGCCTCGCTGCTGAGACCAGGGCTGGTTGCTTCAGAGAGAAATCATAGATAAAAATCCCAACCGGTGCAGCCGGTATTTTAACCCACAACCTCTCTGTCTCGAGGCCGGCGTCTTGCCTCGAGACCAACCAGTCCCCATGTGTTATTTTAGAAGCATGCTAAAGTTTCAATGGACGACCAAAAACAAAACAAATGTATTAAAAGAGGCAAATGAAGACAGAAAGATTATAAAACAATTTAAGGAAATCCATATATGTGAAAAAGAAGCGGGTTGAATACTTAATTAATAACACGAAAAATTGAAGGCAGAAGAGATACAGGTAGACAAAGGGAAAAGATGCCAGATGGTTTAATGTCTTAGCACGGGAAAAGATCAACGGTTAAACACAGCACACGAGGTCAAGGGTTAATCACAGCATATATAAGGTGAAGGGTTAATTACAGCATACAAGGTGAAGGGTTAAACACAGCACACAAGGTCAAGGATTAAACACAGTACACATGGTCAAAGGTTTAACATAGCACACAAGGTCAAGGGTGAAACACATCACACAAGGTCAAAGATTAAACACAGCACACAAGGTCAAGGGTTTTGGGGACATGATATGCAAAGCCTCTCTGAATGGACCAAGAATTAGTGAATATTTTGTTGCAAAATATAGACACTATCACCATAATACCCATATGCATTATTGCACGGCCGGAAGTCTTATTTTGTTCTTCTAGCCCTTCATGAGCAGAAATCACCTTATCGCTGATTACGTCACTTCCTGATGTTGTCTGTAGAATATCGGTATTTTTTTTTATTTTTATCGGCTGAATGTAACAAAATTCAGTAACTGAATGGGCAAAGAAGCAACAGACTAATGTTTTGATCACGTGATAAGAAAGAAAGATAAAAATGGAACTCAACGAATTTTCAACAACATACGCTACGAGAATATGAAACGCAAGCATCGACCACGAAAAGGAAAGATCAATGGAATATTACATTAGAATATTTTTTTAACGTTTCCTGTAACATTGATTTGTAATTAGGTCAAGGTCAGGAGTTCGGGGGAAATAAGGGAGGGGGGAGTTACCAAAGCACTAAATGGCCTCTGTATGTCAAATAATTTACCTACAGTTTGACTTCTTGTGAAAAGAGCTTGCATGTGGTGTGTGTGAATGTCTGTGTTGTGTATTTGTTTGTGCGTATGTCTACAAAAAGACACACACACACAATGTGTGTTTATGTGTGTATGCGTGTGTGTTAATGTGTATGTATAATGCTGTGTTATGTTGGGATTATCATCAATGCGCCGATCTTATCCACATTTTGAGAAACTCCAAGGAGAACCCTGACCCATATGCCGGAATCCCCGTTGCATTGTATGGGACCCATAAATTGTACACATGCGTCACTGGGCAAGTTTGAGTATATGAGCCTTAACTTAAGTAACATCATCTGTTGAGTTGCGTGGTGTCAGATCTAACAGACTAGGGAAGAGAACTTTCTCTCTTTCTTTCTTCACTTCAGCTTGTACCAGTTCGGCTGATGATGAGATAGATTTTAGTTAGCTGAGTGGAAGTGCTCCCTAGCGTTTGGCTTTTCATGGCAAGGCGCTGTGCCGCTGAGTACGGGTTCGATCCTGCTTCGGTCCATATATTGTTCTTTGTTTTTTTTTCTGCTGTTGATTATTTGTCATTTTTTCCGAGAGCTGTCAACATACCTCTTGCTCTGAATTGATTCGATGAGAGAGATACTAAGTTCTTGTTCTCGCCTTTTTGGCGACCACCATTGTCGATTGATGTTGATGTAACGCTTCTTTGATGTTATCTGTTCATCTTACCCTGGCTCTGCCTCTTACTCTTCTGCCCTCTCCTCTTTGTAAAATATGTAAAGTATGCAACACTGGAAGTATGTTCTTCACTTATGCTCCCGACTGTTTATTATCCTCTTTTCCTTAAGATGTTAGTCTTTTAACATTTTTGAAACTACTCTGTAGTTACTTATTGTCCACATTTTATTGCCTTTTCAAATACAAATGTACACACTTGAACAGTTAAGCATAGACGACATACACATATGTCCACACTCGCAAGTAAAGGAATAAGAAATACGAGGATTTATTTTTAAAAAAAAGTTTTTTTTTTTTTTAGAGTTTTGCCGGTTTTCAGGTAAAAAAAAAATTAACGGTATATTTGCGACTTTATTTTTTTTTAAATCTCTGCTGATCTTCTTATTCTTTCCTTCCTCATTGAAATGTCAGCATCCTGGAGAGATATAATTTGCGGTAATTTGCTCTCCTTTTGATCTCTTCTGCTGATGTTGATCAATCCATCCTGATCGTGGTCGACGATATCATCTTTTGTTGAAAGCCCATTGCGTTGAATGTTGATCTTTCTGTCTTATCACGTGACCAAACCATTGTATATGTTTATTATATGTTAAATCCAACGTTACAGCCAGAAAAAGTCTTAAGCTAAGGGTACAGAAAATGAACATGTGATTTGGTTGGTTGCGTTCGCCCGATGACTAAAGTATTCTAGAGTATCGTGGTAGACTAGAATATTCCTCTTCATAATCCGCCCTTACAAGGACATGTGATTTGTAAATACTTCTTTGGTAAGGAGAAGTTCAGTTGTGTATGTCTACATTTTGTTGTTTTTGCTCTCTGTTTCTGTGACTCTTTATAATTTGTATCCACCCACAGACTGTCCTTTCTTGCAGCAGCTTCGAATCATTTTTCTATGTTCCGTTTCTCTTCGACATAAAACTCTGTTCTATTCATGCAGTCAGTTTTCGTTGCAGTCGAGATTCCCCATACCCGCTCCACCACCTGTCCAAGAACTTCTCGAAGTGTATGCTGACTGATTGTTCCTGTGAGGTATTGAAATACTATAACTATGCCTCTATATTTTATTTGTAAAACTCTCTCTGCCATCAGCTTTACAGCAGCTTCGAGATTGTATGGCTTTGTCCATATCGTTATTCTAATTGATGTTGGAGATAGGGATTGTGATAGTGGAGAATAAGGGAGAAATAACGTGAGTGAGAACACAAATTGTAATCTTACGCTTTGCAAAAATGTGAAAACTACTGATCTGTGCATGTTACCAGGAAGATTATTAAACGTTAAAAGTCTATATAGGCCAAATATACCAAATAATGTTAAAGTATCTATACTGTATTGTAGACGAGGATCTACTAAGTGAAGTGTTTTCGTTTTCCATAAAATTTACTACAAGTACCATTTGTTTCTAGGAACAGTGCACTCAGTGACAGGAACGTGTTTGCATTCTTGTCGTGTGTCTGCGAGAGCAAATTACGAAACATTATATACACCACTTGTCTGCACAATATTTCACAGTTATAGACACGCAGAATGTAGATCCGTGATATTCTACCTGTATACTGGAAGTCCATACATATGAACTACATAATAATATACAAGGAAATGAAGTGTTATCGTAATTATGAGCATCTCTTATCCAAATGGTATAACTAATAAAAAGGTCTGCACAATTGCACAATAAGCAAATGGTGTTCTAGATGATCTTTTTTACTATTATAAAGGAAGGCAAAATAAAATGGTTTGACAACGTATCTTGATCGCCAGGACTAGCAAAGTCCATACTCCAAGGAACTGCGAAGTGTGAAAAGAAGCAGCCTTTGGTAGACGTAGAATCAAAATTCATGAGAAATGTCACAAATTGGAACCACTTACAAGAAATATCAATTTTAATCTAAACTACAATGTTTTGGACTCAAGGCATCTTCCTCAAAAAATGCAG
Source organism: Megaustenia siamemsis (assembly GCA_032433765.1). Classification (NCBI taxonomy): domain Eukaryota; kingdom Metazoa; phylum Mollusca; class Gastropoda; order Stylommatophora; family Ariophantidae; genus Megaustenia; species Megaustenia siamemsis. The sequence goes on from JAVIAB010000051.1 coordinate 97,951,394, forward strand.
TCAAGTTTATAAGATTCTGGCTAAAATGCCACTTTGATTTTTAAATAATGCGAATGTGCCTACATAACGACCCTGTTTGTTATTGATAATGGATAGATAATAGAAGTAAGTTATTTATTAATTGCTGATTTATTATCACTTAAATGTTTGGGAAAATGAGTCCACTAATTGCCACTACGCTGACCTTCAATAATCTAGTTTTTATTTATTTTTTTTTAAATCTAGACTTGTGCACGAGTCACTGGACCTGCATGCACCCCTGAAGGATGAAAGAGAGAACTCGGACACACCTCGAGATTTACGTGTAGGAATAAGTTAGTGCCCACATTTTAAGACCACATTATGAGAGCAATGTAATCAGCACTACACTATATAGAACTGTGTTCTTTCACGTAAAAAAAATTGGTTGTACCCATTTATGGCTGAGAGAACACCCTGACCACAGAAGACCAGATTACTAATCGTTACTCTATTGAGGCTCCATGGATATCGTTGTCACGTGGGTAAACGTGGCCAAATGTTTTGTGTTATTATTAACATGAGAGATAATTTTAGGTCAATACTCAATCGCCATTTGACGAAGAGATGATCAGTGATAGAAATACAACCATGACGAGATTATGAGTGATATAAATACAACCACAAAGAGATGATGAGTGATAGAAATACAACCACAAAGAGAGGATGAATGAAAGAAATACAACCACGAAGAGATGATTAGTGATAGAAATACAATCACGAAGAGATGATGAGTGATATAAACATAACCACGAAGAGATGATGAGTGATAGAAATACAACCACGAAGAGATGATGAGTGATAGAAATACAACCACGAAGAGATGATCAGTGATAGAAATACAACCACAAAGAGATGATGAGTGATAGAAATACAATCACGAAGAGATGATTAGTGATAGAAATACAACCACGAAGAGATGATGAGTGATAGAAATACAACCACGAAGATATGATGAGTGATAGAAATACAACCACGAAGATATGATGAGTGATTGAAATACAACCACGAAGAGATGATGAGTGATATAAATACAACCAAGAAGATATGATGAGTGATAGAAATACAACCACGAAGACATGATGAGTGATAGAAATACAACCACGAAGATATGATGAGTGATAGAAATACAACCACGTAGACATGATGAGTGATAGAAAAACAACCACGAAGATATGATGAATGATAGAAATACAACCACGAAGAGATGATGAGTGATAGAAATACAACCACGAAGATATGATGAGTGATAGAAATACAACCACGAAGATATGATGAATGATAGAAATACAACCACGAGTTAAAGAACTCGAGGTTGCCAAGGAAGTGTTGTTTGAGGAGACGAATGTGTAATGTGTTTAACCAGCAAGCTGCTGGAACCGTCATCTTGTATTTTCCGTCTCCGCCATCTGTTGAAAGAACTGATGATTGTTGGAAATCTCCATAGCGCAAAAGAACTGGCTCTGCTAACATATCAAGTTGTCAACAATTTGAGTTTAACAATGTATAGGAAAATAGGTACCAGAAATTTGTTCTGAGAAAATATGTCGACCTGGATATATCACTCATAAAACAACGGGCCGTTTGTCATTGAACATGATATGCACAAAGTCCATACTCCCCACACACAATAATTTGTGAATGGGCCTCTTATTTATGAATATGAGAAATGAGACATATACTTTCGTAGGGAATTCACCTTAGTAACACAACAACATATTTAGTTGACGTGTTCATTCTCCAGTATTCTTCATCGCTGCTATTTCTTTTTCAACCCAGTAATTCGGGTATTATTCCTTATTTTATTTGAACCGATTGAAGATTGGTATCACACTCACTCTAGCATCAAACCAACGCGCTAACGGCCAGGCTTATGATATTCCCATTTTGAGAGTTCACAAACAACAAAATGTTGAAAACCACTGATATACGTCATCATTGTATTTCTTTACAAATCAAGTACAGTCGAAGTGTACATGCCTATCTGCATTATAAGACATCATTAATTTGAGCAACAAATTAATCATTCGCATGTGAACTGGACCCCATGTCACTGACTAAGTATAATGGGAATATAATGAATCTCCCTTCAGTAGATTGTTGCCAAGCACAAGAGACCACGTACAAACAAAACTATAATTAAAATATACACTGTACCGTCAGCCATAAATGAACAAGTGGAGATTTACGAGCACTCCAGAATCCTTAACTTTTGTTAACAAGGGCTCCGATGCTCCAGATCGGTGGCGCCCACCGTTCCGTTCTGTCAACATCTGAAGGGCTGTCCACCGCCCATTGTATAGGACTATTGAAGTTTTATAGCCTGCCTTATAACGCGTTTATTCATATTGTTATTGTTAAGTATCTTTGTTTTTGTTACTTTAGTTGGATATTATTCCTTGACACATTATGAGGTTATATTGTCCTTACCTGAAGACACAACAGCAGCATAGTCAATAATACACACAAATAAAAGACAAAATCAGCCCTTTAGTGCAGGCTGATGTTTTTAAAATGCAATAAAAATAAGAAAAAATATATATACATGCTCTGTTCTTTTGGTTATCAAAGTATTTCATTTACTCCGTTTATGCAAAATAAAAATGTCTTTTGTTAATGTTTCATCTAAAAATTCGAGAATTCCTGAGCTGCTGAAATATTCCGTATTTACATTTGTAAGAAGGAAGTGTTTGTTGCACTGCCATATCAAGCTGCTCTGATAACTGTTTTTTGTGATATCAATGAAACAATTTAATGTTTAGAAAACTGAATACAAGTGATGAAATAAAATATTTTCTATTTTGCTGGTTCATTTTAAAATCAATCCTCGACTTTCAAACTGTGTTATTTCTGTCTAGCGTTAACCCGTTGACTGCTAAAGAAATTAATAGCCCGCTTCGTCATCCGCCCTTAAAAGACGTTGCGTAGATTTATATGGACTTATGTCGCTCATTTTGTGCATTTCGGCCAAATGCATCCAACTTCAGAATGAATTTTTTAAATACCGGTTTGCCTTCCCTATTCGATCCACACTAGCTTGGCCGGACTGGATAGTCTGTTTCCATGAGCACCGCTGGAAGATGGAGCACGGTCTTCATCAGCTCTTATGTTCGTCAAACCTGACGCATGCAGTCAGCTGTGGGTCACTGACCGCACACAGCATTGATGTTCGTCAAACCTGACGCATGCAGTCAGCTGTGGGTCACTGACCGCACACAGCACTGATGTTCGTCAAACCTGACGCATGCAGTCAGCTGTGGGTCACTGACCGCACTCAGCACTGATGTTCGTCAAACCTGACGCATGCAGTCAGCTGTGGGTCACTGACCGCACACAGCACTGATGTTCGTCAAACCTGACGCATGCAGTCAGCTGTGGGACACTTACCGCACTCAGCTCTGATGTTCGCCAGTCCTGACGCATGCAGTCAGCTGTGGGTCACTGACCGCACTCAGCTCTGATGTTCGCCAGTCCAGACGCATGCAGTCAGCTGTGGGACACTGACCGCACTCAGCTCTGATGTTCGCCAGTCCTGACGCATGCAGTCAGCTGTGGATCACTGACCGCGCTCAGCTTAGTTCCTGGCTGAGGCGTAAAAGGGTACCGATGATTGTTGTTCCTGAGCAAGGAAAACAACACTGTGTAGTGCTGTCCATATTACGACAATAATAATCTTTTTGTAATAAATCAATTGTGCACTGACACCATAGTAAAGTAAAGTAAAGTAAAGTAAAGTAAAGTAAAGTAAAGTAAAGTAAAGAGCCTCGTCACGCCACGTGGCGTAGAGGGAATATGGTGTTAGTGATCATACATTTTACCTACAGCATATGATTTTGGGGTAATGTGGTCGGTATTACGCCAGTGCAGCTTTACTTTCCCAAAAAGAATCCGTTTCCCATTTTAAGATATATATATATATAGTATATATGCACAAGGAAGCTAGGGCCAGTGAACACGAAACCAAACGTAGAAACACCCGTAGTAAAGTAAAGTACCCCCGTCACGTCAAGTGGCGTATTGTGTAATATGGTGTTAGTGACCCTATATTTTACAGACCTTCAGCACATGATTTTTGGGGTATTGTGGTCGATATTACGCCCGTGCTGCTTTACTTTCCCAGAAAAAAAAATCCGGTACCCATTTTAAGGCTGGATGAACCCGGAAGCCGTCGGTTGGGATCGAACCCTACCCCTTGCCCTTTGTTGTCCAGGTCACTAACCACTGAGCTATCGCGGCTCTCAGAACACACCCTTGCTACCACACAAATTATTATTATTATTATTATTATTATTATTATTATTATTATTTGTTAAAGTTAACATCGTTACAGAATTAGGTACTCGTGTCAATATCATACAAGTAAAGTACCAAGTCGGGAACCGCGATAGCTCAGTGGTTAGTGAACTGGACTACAAAGGACAAGAGGTAGGGTTCGATCCCAACCGACGGCTTCAGCGATCACCCAGCCACAAATGGTACCAGGTTTTTTTTCAATGGGAAAGTAAAGCCGTATGGGTGTAATACTGACCACATTACTCCAAAAATCATGTGCTGAAGGTCTGTAAAATGTATGGTCACTAACACCATAATCCCTTTTGGCGTGACGGGGGTACTTTACTTTTTTTTTATATACAAGTACCAAGTCAGTTTTATGTCTTATTTAAGACGTATGGAGAGTATTTTGTGGACCTATTTTTTTCAGAACCAAAGACATATTATGGGTGATACGGTCGGTATCTCGCCATCCGCTCAATTTTTCGAGAAATAAATTTATGGTACCCATTTTCAAGTTTGAGTTAACACCAAAGGCCCTGTAGGCATTAAAAACATTTGTCGTATGGAAATTGAACTTGAGACCTCATGATGATTACCTAGCGCACAAACACTGAGTCACCGCTATTTTGGACATTATGTGTCAGCAGATTAAATCCAGGTAGACCAGCATGACCAAACTTTGAGCTATTATAAGGGACGATTGTGCACTGTAATACACAAGCTCTAGTTAGCTCAATGCAACTCCCATGACAGAGGAGAACGGGTGGCCGAATCGATAACTTGTCGAGCTCGAACCAGGAAAGCGAGGGTTCGAATCTTGGTAGGGTCAAACGCTGTTACTATCAGTGGTGAAATAAAAACTCAGGCCTGAACACCTCGCGGCGACTGCATTAGACAAGCTGCCTTTATTCTCCGGTCCTATTAGTTTCCCATCCAGATCCCAGTAATAGGAAAATACCGCAAAGATAACTCCCAAGACAGAGAGCAATGGGAGCTAAGCTCTCATATTTGTTATTAAATGCAGGTAACTTTACTCATGGTATGCACTATCCGACAAGTGATAAGAAAATCGATGAAAGGTACATAGGTATCGTATAACAGAGAAATACTGAGAAAATCATGAATAATAAAAAGAGTAAAGAAATAGTTTTAAAGAGCCCAAAGCAAGGATGAAAGTTTACTTCCTGCACCAGGCGGAAAAAAACTATTTTTTTTGGGGGTCATATTGAAAAGAAGAAACAACCGAATATATTGGGACAACAGGAAACTTTAGGGAAGAAAATGCTACAGGTTGAAGTAGAGGGGGGAAAGATACAACAAGATTAAGTAAAGTAAAAGTACCGGACTTGAATCAACGTTAGCACGCGAGTTTTCACCCATATGTGCTCGACCGCCAATCTGACACGGTGCCTCAAGCATGAAAACTCACGATGCGAGCGGGAATTCCTCACCTTCCCAGAGTACTACCCTGGTACCCCTTTCTGCCTGCGGCTGGGTCAGCTTCGGGAATTTGTTTGTTCTAACCACGAATACAATTCACACTGCTTCCAGCAGGAATCGAACACAGGTGTGCGAACGTCGGTAGCCCAGTCGTGCGGTTTACCCAACTAAGCTATCGAGGTCCTCCGGTTGAATTCTAAATAGGTGGAAAGGAGATAAGATGTTCGTCTAAAATTCAGTAACAAACAGAAGAGACTTGCATGCGAGACATATTTTTGTGATAACAGGTAGAACTGTAAAAAAGAAGACAGCGGTAACAAAAAAAAAGGATAATCTAGAGCTGTGTATTTGGAGTTATTGAGTTGAGTAATCGGTAATAACATTTTGTCAACACATCAAACCAATAAGGGAGCCCGATAGCTCAGTGGTTAGTAAACTGGACTACAAAGGACAAGAGGTAGGGTTCGATCCCAACCGACAGCGTCAGCGATCACCCAGCCTTAAATGGGTACCGGATTTTTTTTTTATGGGAACGTAAAGTGGCACGGGCGTAATACCGACCACATTACTTCAAAAATCATGTGCTGAAGGTCTGTAAAATGTATGGTCACTAATCCCATATTCCCTATACGCCACTTGGCGTGACGTGGGTACTTTACTTATCAAACCAATAACAACTCAATCTTCTCATTGGCATGGAAAGAAATTAAGGGATGTAACTCTGTATGTGAGGCATGGGCCGTATTCATCATCATCGAGTGCCGTCTCCGCAACGAAGGTTGGCTACCATGGAGCGCCATTCTGCTCTGTCTCTTGCTTTGATGGTGCAGGTTGTTATAGGCTGATTTGTCCATCTTTTGATGGTACTCGTCCATGTTAGTCTTGGTCTGCCTCTGCCTCTTTTACCTTGTATTTTCCCCTTTAGGATTACTTTTAGTAGGCTGTTGTGTCTTTTAGCATGGCCCAAAAATCACATTTGTCTTGTTTGTATTGTGTTTAGTAGTTCTCTTTTCATTTTTTGTTGTTTTAAGACTTCATCGTTTGTTTTCTTTTCCTTCCATCCAATTCTACCTACTCTTCCATATATCCACATTTCAAAGGCTTCAATTTTCTGTTCTGTTTTCTTGTCTAATGTCCATGCTTCTGCACCATATAGGAATATTGAGAAGATGTAACATTTTGCTATTCTTAGTTTTAGCCCTGGTGTTATTTGTTTTGATGTTAGTATGTTCTTCGTGACATTAAAATTACGTTTGCCTTTCCTATTCTTTTGTTTATTTCAGTTGTACATTTTCCATCACTGGTTATAGTATGTCCAAGGTAGTTGTAGTTCTGAACTGTCTCCGGGTCTATTCCTTCAATTTTGATATCCACTTGTGAGTTTTGAGTATTTTCTTTGTTTATGATCATAGTTTTAGTCTTTTGATATTCATATCTAGTCCATATTTTTTGCTTGTCATGTTTATTTCATTAAGTAATTGTTGTAATCGTTACGATTTTCTGCTAGTAGTACAGTATCGTCAGCATATCTTAGTTATTAATTATCTTTCCATTAATAGAAAGGTAATGCTTTGAGGCATGGGCTATAGAGAGTTACAACCACCGTGTGGCTGAAAGGGATTAAGCTTAAGTAAAGCGAGTAACCACCTAGTAGTTGAAAGAGATTAAGCTTAAGTCAAGCGAGTAACCACCTAGTAGTTGAAAGAGATTAAGCTTAAGTCAAGCGAGTAACCACCTAGTAGTTGAAAGAGATTACGCTAAGCCAAGCCCTGGTGGTACTAAGATAGTTCTTCATTTTTCTTCCTGATTAAGAGAATGGTTTGATAGGAAGTCAACAGCAGGAACGATAACAATTTCGGTCATAGAAAGTTGTGGAGAGATATGATCACATACGCCACCAGACGCTGTATTTCATGACGATGATAATGATGATGTGATGATGATGATGATGATGATGATGATGATGATGATGATAGTTCACCTACGTAACTTACTACATTAGAATGTCAGCTATGTCAATATCTTGTGAGTCTGTATTACATGAATGAATCTGGAGTGGTATAGGCTTCGATAGGTTTTCTTTTGTCCAATAAACATTGAAGATGTGACAGCAACCTGACCATCTCACTGTCAGACAAACAAAAAGACAGACAGACCTTTAGAAGAAATTAGTTGCGCCTACTGATGCTGCCAAAAAAGGCTCACCAAGTAATGGTATAGACAGAGCAAATATGAATTATAATTATAAAAAGTAAAAGTAAAGAGCCCTGTCACGCCAAGTGGCGTATAGGGAATATGGTGTTAGTGATCATACTTTTTTTACAGACCTTCGGCACATGATTTTTTTAGGTAATGTGGTTGGTATTACGCCCGTGCCGCGTTACTTTCCCAGAAAACAAATCCGGTACCCATTTAAGGTTGGGTGAACCTGAAAGCCGTCGATCAGGATCGAACCCGCTCTTGTCCTTTGTAGTCGAGTTCACTAACCACTGAGCTATCGCGGGTCCCAAATTATAATTATCTCTATCTATTGTCCTTTCGAGCCGAAGACGGCACATAGGGCAGAACCACAATCTCAAAAGCAGAAACCTTGCATGCCAAAATAGCACATATTGCAGAGATCACCACTTCTAAAATCTATGGCGCTGTTTCCATAACAATACTTTTTACAATGACAGTTTGTCAAGCCATCGATCAACCATCTTAGTCGCCTCTTACGACATGCCTGGAAGGTCACAGTGTCACTATTCTCTACTTCCCTCATAATGAAGCCCGGTAACACACGGGAATTATAATTATAGCCAACACATTTATAGGACCTACTGAATTTTACCAAAAGCCGACCTCTGTTTCTAAAGGGACGTAGGTGGGCAGCGCTGTATCGTTGTTTTTACAGTTGTGATAATATGCGCATTTTGGTCCAAACTTCCGATTTCAGCAATGCAATTTTAAGTGCCACGGTACCTTCATTTTTCGCTGCCTAATCGCTTGACCAAATTTGTTAGTCTGTTGCCAAGACAACTAGGAGGAGTTTTAGTAGAGCCTTTATCAGTTTCGATCCACCGATCTTCATTCAAGCAGTCAACTGAGAATCACTTCACTCTCTCTCTCTCTCTCTCTCTCTCTCTCTCTCAGTGTGCGCGCGCGCGTGTGTGTGTGTGGCGCGTCAGCTTCTTGGGAAGAAGGTCCCAGGTTGAAATCCCACCACAAACGGTGGGAATGTTTCACTTTGAACCAGTGGCTCTTCTTGGCTTTACCCTCCCTCGGTCTCTGGTTGTTGTTTGTTTTTTTGTTTGTTTGTATCTTTGTTAGTTTGCGTTCACCGACTATTTATACCTCTAGCAAAGTCCCGAGAGACTAAATTGTGCCTGAACATAAGTATCACTTTTCCTTATTTTTCAAACTGGTAGTCACGTGCTCAGGTGTACCCCACCATACAGGCATGTAGTCTCCAACTTCATCATATTTTTATGGCCGAGAGTTTTAACTTTATTTATTTTTTTCTTGGGGGTGGGGGGTAGATTTTTCATATTAAATGTGTACTGTCAGCGGCCATTTTTCTGCCTACTATTTCGATATCCAACTGCCAATGGTTCTTTAACGTGCGCAGAATGCACACGGGACCTCCTGTTTTTATCGGATTCGACTATATTTATTTATTTATTTTTATACTTTCCACCGCATGTGGTGGGAATCGAACCCAAGGCCTTCTTGTCTAGAGGCCGACATCTTACCTCTAGACCACCAAATCCCCTAGTCTCTGGGTAGTGAGCTTCGATGGTTAGTTCTCGAATAAGTGCACCAAAAAAAGGAGGTCCCGTGTGCATTCTGTGCACGTCAAATAACCCTCCGCAATTGGAAATTGAAACAAGTAGGCAAAAAAAAAAATAGGCGTTTCCTGGCAAAATTGAGATTAAAAAAATATACCAAAAGGCTGTCAACGATTAAAAAATAAATGAGAGTAACTCTGAAGTACGATGGCGCTGGATAGGATACACACTGAGAGTATTACACAAAAGGCCCTTTTTGGAATCCCCAGGGGAAAAAACAAAGAGGAAGACCAAAGAATTCTTGGAGAAGACAAATAGAAGCAGAGACGAGGATGATGGGGAAGACATGGAATAATCTTGAAAGAATTGCAAGAAATAGAACGACTTGGAACGGGTTTGTTGAAGACCTATGCTCCCCAGGGAGCTGAAAGGTAGAAGAAGAAGAGAACTATGAAGTCGGAGAATATCTGCCTGTATGACGAGAGACTCGTGAGCTTATAGCTGTCGGTGTCAAACAAGAACAACACATGATCGCTTCCAGCTAAGGGGCTATTGAACGTCTTCAGCCAAATTACAGAAACAATGCAGATACCATTATCAGGTGTGAAATCATTATCTGGTGTAAAACCATCATCTGGTATAAAACCATCATCTGGTGTAAAACCATCATCTGGTGTAAAACCATCATCTGGTATAAAACCATATTCTTCTTCTTCTTCTATCCGTCCTCTATTGCCGTTGGCGTCGAGGGGAGAAACAATCTGCGATTCTTTGCTCTTCTGTTGGCCTCTTCTGATGTTATTCCTCCTAGTGACTCTAGTATTCCCTTTATCCATCTCTTTCTCGGTCTTCCTCTTAATCTGACGTTTTCGTAGCGTTTGTTTATGGCTCTTTGATTCATTGTTAGTTCTTTCTGTCTTGTTATGTGGCCGAACCAATTTATCTGTTGTTTCTTTATGTATTCGATGGCTGGTTCAATTTCTAGTTTCTTCCTCAGGTCAGTGTTTCTTACTCTGTCCCTTAAGCTGTTTCCTGTCATTCTTCTGACACATTTCATTTCGGTGGTCGTTATCTTTCTTATTGTTCTAGAGTCCAGCGTTCAATTCTGGCACTGATAGCACAGAGTTGGTAGAAAAATTGATTTGTATATTGCCCTTTTTGCTTCCGTAGTTATTGCTTTGTTTTTCAATAGTGTTGATACTTGGCCTATAACTTGGCATGCTTTGTTACACCTTATATCTATCTCTGTTTCTTGGTTATTGTCTTGTGTTAGCGTGCTACCCAGATATTTGAAATTGTCAACTTGCTTCAAAGATGTATTATCTATAATGATGTTTAGTTTTTCTTTCTTTCTCGCTATTGCCATTACTTCGGTTTTGCTTATGTTGATCTTCATGTTGTATTGTTTACAAGTGTTGTTTAGCCTGTTGATATGTTCTTGTAGGTCCTCAGTTGTTTCATGTATCAGAACTTGGTCGTCTGCAAATAGTATTTCATTTATTTCTTTCTCTCTTCTGTTGTTTTCTGGTACGCATATTTCGTTCTCTTCTGTGTTATCGTTTGTTGTCATCCGTGTTGGTATGTTTCCTCTGATTGGGCATGCTAATTTGCATATAGTGTCCATATATGTGATGAAAAGTAAGGGGGAAAGCACGCAGCCTTGTCTTACTCCGGAGTTAATGGTGAAATGTTTAGAGTCTGGTATCTGGTATAAAACCATCATCTGGTATAAAACCATCATCTGGTATAAAACCATCATCTGGTATAAAACCATCATCTGGTGTAAAACCATCATCTGGTGTAAAACCATCATCTGGTATAAAACCATCATCTGGTGTAAAACCATCATCTGGTATAAAACCATCATCTGGTGTAAAACCATCATCTGGTATAAAACCATCATCAGATGTAAAACCATCATCTGGTATAAAACCATCATCTGGTATAAAACCATCATCTGATATAAAACCATCATCTGGAATAAAACCATCATCTGGTATAAAACCACCATCTGGTGTAAAACCATCATCTGGAATAAAACTATCATCTGGTGTAAAACCATCATCTGATATAAAACCATCATCTGGTGTAAAACCATCATCTGGAATAAAACCATCATCTGGTATAAAACCACCATCTGGTGTAAAACCATCATCTGGAATAAAACCATCATCTGGTGTAAAACCATCATCTGGTGTAAATTATCATCTGGAATAAAACCATCATCTGGTATAAAACCATCATCTGGTATAAAACCATCATCTGCTATATAATCTTCATATGGTGTAAAACTATTATCTGTAAAACCATCATTCTGTTAAACTATCATCTGGTGTAATACCATCATTCTGTAAAGCCACACATATTGTCCAATCATTACATCGACGTAGGTAACCATGTCTCTCTACAACTTTCTACCACTAAAGTCATCATCGTTCCTGTTCTGGACTTCCTACCAAACCTTCCTCTTAAACAGTTTTCTATCCTTTCTCTTAAACAACTTTCTATCCTTTCTCTTCAACAGTTTTCTATCCTTTCTCTTAAACAACTTTCTATATCTTTCTCTTAAACAGTTTTCTAACCACTCTCTTAAACAATTGTCTATCCTTTCTCTTAAACAACTTTCTATCCTTTCTCTTAAATAACTTTCTTCCTTTCTCTTAAACAACTTTCTATCCTTTCTCGTAAACAACTTTCTATCCTTTCTCTTAAACAACTTTCTATATCTTTCTCTTAAACAATTTGCTATCCTTTCTCTTAAACAACTTTCCATCCTTTCCCTTAAACAGTTTTCTAACCATTCTCTTAAACAATTTTCTATCCTTTCTCCCTTTACATCCCCCTGTAGCAGTTTTTTCTCTCAATGTTTTCTGTTGTCACAATATGTTCTCATTGTTTTCTTCTTGCAACGTGACAACAAATCAAGAGTGTTTCCTTCAGATGAGAGAAGTAAACTTTTATTCTTTCTTTGGTCTTTTTTAAAATATGTAAGACCCCGAATCTCTCCCCCCCCCCCCCCCCGGTGGACCCCAATAATTGGAAAATGCCGTCAAGATAGTGTTCTTTCTATCTTTCTTTCTTTCTTTCTTTCTTCTTTTTTCTTTCTTTCTCTTTCTTTCTTTCATTCATTCATTCTTTCTTTCTTTCTTTTCTTTCTTTATTTCTTTCTTTCTTTCTTTCTTTCCTTCTTTCTTTCTTTCTGCCTTTCTTTCTTTATTTATTTATTTCTTTTCTTTCTTTCATTTTTTCCTTCTTTCTCACTTCTTTCTTTATTTTCAGCATCCGACGATTTCTTGCTTGTTGTTCAATTATACAGTACCAACTGCATAATTCAGGCCTGGCTATTCCGCCATTTTCTCCTCAGTGTTCTACCGTTTACATTTGTTTTAAAATAGTTCTTCAAAAAATGTCAATTTTCAATTTTGTGTCATGTCCACATTTAGTGATTATATTTAGCACTAGTTAGTTCATGATATACAAACAGGGGCTCCGCTCAAGAAGCAGAAGACTGGAACACAATACGGAACCTATTAAAAAAAAAAAAAAGTAAAAAGTAAAGAGCCCCCTCAACGCCAAGTGGCGTATATGGAATATGGTGTTAGTGATCATAAATGTTACAGACCTTCAGCACATGATTTTTGGGGTAATGTGGTCGGTATTACGCCCGTGCCGCTTTACTTTCTCAGAAAAAAATCCTGTACCCATTTAAGGCTGGATGAACCCGGAAACCGTCGGTTGGGATCGAACCCTATCCCTTGTCCTTTGTAGTCCAGTTCACTAACCACTGAGCTATCGCGGCTCCAATTTGTTCTCAGATTGTTCGAAGATAAGCTTTTACTGGACTATCTTTCCTTCTTTACTGAATTTTCCCTTTTCTGGGGTCTGCCAGGAGGACTTAGTCAAAACAGAATAATGCCGTGGAAAAAAAATAGAAATGGAATATATTCATTAATGAATGGATCAGCAGTCTTACTTTTTTTTTCCTCAATCAATATTATCGAAGGTGTAAAGATGAAGGATTGCACGTTTGAAAACACGATAGATATGGTGATAGTTTGTTGACATTTCTCTTTCTACTGGCCTTAGATTGGATTGTGAAAATAACTCAAAACAACAGAAATGGAATCCAGTGGTCACTGACCAAACTAACTTGATGATTTAGACTTTTCTGATGGCATAGCTCTCCTATCACACAGCCATCAACAGATGCAGGATAAAATGAGCATACTTGATGAGAGATCACTACAGCTAGGACTGAAGATTAATAGAGATAAGACCAACATTATGAGAATTAATGCAGTTGGCAATAACCAAATAAAACTAGGAGAAATACCTCTATTAGATGTACAATCTTACATATATCTGGGCAGTAACTTAGTTAAAGAGGGAGGAACAGAAAATGATATTAAAATAAGGATATCAAAAGCAAGAGAAGCTTTCGTTGCACTGGGAAACATATGGAAATCCCAAGAAATTAGGTTAAATCCAAAAATTAAAATTTTCAACTCCAATTTTAAGTCGGTCCTATTATATGGCTGTGAAACATGGAGATGACCAATGCCTAATATATGAGGATGAAAACCTGCTACAACAGCATTTAACATCTCTAGATAAAAGCTGCACAAACTACAGTATGAAAATTAACACAGCAAAAACAGAGGCTATAAGAATAAGCAAATTAAGACACCCATTAAACATTAAGATCAAAGATAAAGAAATAAAACAAGTAGAGGAATTCAAATATTTAGGCACGATGTTCACAGAAGATGGAAAACTAGACAGAGAAATTGACATGAGAATGCAAAAAGCAAATGCTGTCACATACCAGCTTTCACCATTGCTAAGACATCCAAACATTTCTACGCCAGCTAAACAACAAATGATAAATAGCATCTTCATACAAACTTTGTGCTATGAAAGTCAAACATGGACCCTTACTAAATCACATTTAAGAAAGATCAATACATGTGAGATGCGTTGCTTGAGAAAAGTAACAAACAACACAAGAAGAGATAGAATACCAAAAAAACCATAAGAAAAATAGTAGGAACAAAACCCTGCCAAGAATATATAGAACAACAACAATTTAAATGGTTTGGCCACCTGGTCAGAATGAATCCTTACCAATCACCATCAAGGGCGTTCTTCTCGAGAATGCATGGAAAAAGACCAAGAGGAAGACCCAGAAGAAGATGGATAGATGCAGTGACAGAGGCATGTAACAACAAAGGAAAATCACTAATTCAGACAATTCGAGCAGCACAAGAACGACAAATAACATAAACCACGACACCTTTTAGGTATCAGTGAAAAGATAAAAGGAGAAGAAACATGGAGAACAACAAAATAGACAATCATGAAGATACAGACTTTCATTAATTGATGCTTACGCAGAATAAAAGGATGGAAATTGCAGGACAAAATCACTAACATAGAATTATGGAAATGTACCAGGCAAATACCAGTGGATAAAGAAATATAGCGAAGAAGATGGCACTGGATAGGACACACACTGCGGAAGTCAACTGAGAGTATTACACAACAGGCCTTTTTTTGGAATCCCCAGGGAAAAAGACAAAGCGGAAGACCAAGGAATTCTTGGAGAAGACAGATAGAAGAAGAGATGAAGATGTTGGGAAAGACATGGAATGATCTTAATAGAATGGCAAAAACAGAACGACTTGGAAAATGTTTTTTGAAGACCTATGCTCCACAGGGAGCTAAAAAAGGTAGAAGAAGAAGAGAAAGATGAAGGATTGAAAGTTTGAAAACACGATAGATATGACAATAGATTGTTGACATGAATTTTCATTTGTTTTTGGGATAACTTCGTTTCGAAGTCCCTTAAAAACCCAGGTACATTATATATGGCTACGCAACCATACAGTACTACTCCAATTGTTAACCCACGATAACACTAAAAACTGAATCCCAGGCCGTGCTACAGAGTTCGTGCACGGAGATCTTGGAGCACCTATAGATACGTTCAGTGGGAACGATGATCATCCTAACAACAAACAAACAAACCTCCCTACATTAACTGGTTTGTAACTGGTGAAGGCTTTTGCTGAAACATCGTAATTTGTCTCGTCTATCTATTGGTTTAGCTGCTTAATACCACTTTGTGTTTATTTTAAAGGGACTAGCTATGCGAGACACTACAGAACAGAATTTCTTTTCAGAATGAAGATGTGTAAATAATTTAAACGATCGAAGAACAAGATAACACAGAACGAGATACAGAAACTAAGATAAACGAATGCGAGCTAACGTGACTAATATAACAGTTGAACTCAGCACTGCGCATTGTTTGCTTGACTTGGACCTCCCCTCCTCGTTGTGAAGTGTTTGCTGTACTGTTTCACACTAGCAAAAAACCGTCGGCACTTCCACAGATCTTGTAAAATGGCGGAGTGCAAAGTTAGGCGCCGACATAACAATATATAAATCACTATAACAAGCATTGCCGACAAGGCAATATGACTATTATGACTCTGTCTACTCAGTGGAGGGGGTAGACCCAATTATATAGCTCGACCTTTCTATAAAGTTGATTGCATAATATTTTGTTTCCCAAAAATGTTTTGATATATTTATGATATCATTACCCTGTTCTGTTATCAAGCCGCTTATTCCGTATGCCTAAACACAGTTGCTTGTTTGTAATACAAAAATGACATTTCAGTTATAGCCATAGACATTTTGAACTGGACTACAAAGGACAGGAGTTAGGGTTCGATCCCAACCGACGGCTTCCGGGTTCACCCGGCCCGGATTTTGTTCTGGGAAAATAAGGCGGCACGGGCGTAATACCGACCACATTACCCCAAAAATCATGTGCTGAAGTCTGTAAAATGTATGGTCACTAACACCATATTCTCTATACGCCACTTGGCGTGACGGGGGCTCTTTACTTTTACTTTTACATAGACATTTTGCATCCATTATGTGTGGAGGTTTTCTGAGATCACTACATTCCACTCGTTCTTAACTGAGCCGGTTCAACCATAAGCGAACCACGGCGATCGTCTAGGGACGCCAAGATGCAGTAGTGCCGATCTTATTTGCAAAGGCCGAACAGATTTATCATTAAATATTTCTGCTCTTTTGTAATTTTTTTTTTAAATCATCACCATCTTGTGCCATACCGGTTGGTACATCGTGCCCTTTCATAATTCTCTGTGTACAATTCATCGTATCAATTCTGTTGTTGGCTGTATACCGCACCATGACACAAAGTTATATCAAGTATCTTCTCTCTTTGTCGGTCGCGATCTCTTTCCCTGTATTTTCACCATCATCATGTGCCATACCGTTTGGCGTAGGCGATAGAACAATCTTCTATCTACAGTGCATCGTATCAATTCTGTTCTTGACTATTTTCCATGTCATGACACCAAGCTATCCAGTATTTCTCTCTTTGTCGTCCGCGATCTCTCTTTCCTTTTATTTTGCCACTTGTAACCAAGTATTCCAACTTTCCTCTTTTCATGATGTGCCCGAAAAATGTTTATTGTTTTTTTCTGATGTTTTTTAGGAGTTCCCTTTTTGTGTTGGCCTCTGAGAATTTTTTCATTGGTCTTTTTAGCTGTCCAGGGAACTTTCAATATTCTTCTGAGAAATCCCATCTCTGTGGCCTATAATCGTCTTTTAATTTGTTTGTCTACTGTCCATAATTCGCTTCTATAGGTCAGAATTGGTTCTATATAGCATCGATGAACTCTCTTTCTCATTTCTATTGACATAATTTTTTTTGCATACGATATTTTTCATTCTCTAAAAAACTTTTGCTATTCTGCTTTATATTTCTGTGGTGCATCTCCCATCTGATGTTATTATTGTTCCCGAGTATTTGAAACGTTTCACTTGTTTAAGATTTGTCCTGTTTAATTTTATGCTGCATGATGGTGATGATTGTTTCTTCGATAAGAGCATTACTTCTGTTTTCTTACTATTCAGACTTAGACCTTTCTTGTTGCTTTCTTTTACTATTATGTCTATTCTTTCTTGTAGGTCTCTCTCTCTCTCTCTCTCTCTCTCTCTCTCTCTCTCTCTCTCTCTCTGTCTCTGCTATTAAGACTGTGTCATCCGCATATCACAAATTATTTATGTTGTGACCGTTGACTTCAATTCCTTTTTTGTCTACTATCGATCTCATAATATTTTCGCTGTAAAGTGAAAACAAATCCGGCGACAGAACACAGTCTTGTCTGACTCCTTGCTTTATATATTGGAATTAACCCTGTATTTTACCAATTGTAAAATTGCTGCAAAATGGTGCTTCATTTAATATATAATAAACATTTTTTGAATATTGTACGTAAATATTTTTAACATTTTAATGTAACTTATATATTATCAGAAATATGAAAATAAAACTATAATGTAAATATAATAATAATATGCTCGCTTACGTTCGTCCGATGACTAAAGTATTCTAGATTATTCGTAAACTGTAGAATTCCTCTTCGTTATCCGCCCTTAAAAGAATATTAAGTGGACGTATCTGCGTTGTGTTGTGGTTTGCAGTATAACTGCTATATTTGCGCCTTTCGGCCCAACACATCCGACTTCAGCATGACATTTTGAGTACCGGGTTGTCTTTCCTCTTCGATCCCTGCTTGCTTGGCCAGACTAGACAGGTTAGTCTGTTACTGAAGGCACCACGGAGAGGTGGAGCAGTGTCTGGATGGTTCTGGTTCACCGATCCTGGCGCAAGCCATCAGCTGTGGGTCGCTGACAACTTCCAGCTCTGGTGCTGGGAGGCGCACCTTCGCCTCCATAATAATATAAATAAATATAATCAATGTATAGAGGCGCCTAAATTATCTTTTCTATTGACGTCAGATACACTCTCCATCCACATTAGACTCATCTTTTTCTGAGGGTTTGTGAGCTCCCGAGATCCAAGGAGCTATACCAGAGGGAGCTTAACTCCTGGCAGGGTCACCCAAGCTGAATAGGTCCTTGGTGAGGGGCCAGACAAAGGAGCCAGGAGTGGATGGAACCCTTCAAGTGAAGACGCTGAACCATGAGCAAGTGGTACAAGCTCTGGTCTGAACTAATCCATCCCCACTTCATGGGTTAAATGCTTTTCTGTCTTTTCTCCTTTTTCTGTCCTCTATCAAATAGACAGGCGGTGCTGCAGAGATCCTAAGACCAGACCATCTATAAGAGAGACAATTCTACACATAGTTTGGGCAGATGGTGCTCATAAACCCGGTAGGGCCGACGATCTAAGGACATAATCCTCCTACAGAAAAGACACTCTACTGTTTTGCAAGAAGATTCTGGACAATCAAAGGCTAAGAAAAGCAAACCCGAATAAAAGGCAAGCAGAAGCCGGATGCACTGGGCTATTGGCACAGAACATAGTACAATGTCGTAACATGTACTCTATCAGAGTGGGTTTAACGTACTCTAGTTGCGGTGCTCTGTCTGTGGAATTCCCGCAAGCAAATGGTGTGCCGGGCCCCATCCCTCAAAGAGGTTCACACCAAGATACTGGTGGTTAGCTCACCTTGATCCGTTTTGGAGAGCCAGGAAATGAGGCCAGAGGGAAACTACTACTGGTCGTAATAGCTTCAAGACACATCTGAATATAACGCACTGGAATGCGGAGTTTATATGCCACAAAAAAACAAGCCTTAGCAGTAAGACTAACAGATGAGATAATGGACGTGGCCTGCATCCAAGGAACTCGCCTTAATCCTCAGCATAGATTTACATTATGGGTCTACCAGACATTTAAACACGACAGGGAAGGCCACAAGGCTGGAATTCGTATACTTATAAGAAATACTATCCCAGCAAAACAGATAAAAGTAGTCACAAACAAAGTAACAAATGGAGAGGCGGAGATCATCGGCACAGACTTTACATCAATTCCAATAGCACATGAATATTTAACATGTACTGCCCTAACGATAGATTGCTCATGCTGGTGTCATTGAAAGCAACACCATCACAGTGTCTGGTAGTAGGAAGCTTCAACAGCCACTCTGAATGATGGGGATAAAAGGAAACCAACGCTCGAGTGAAGAAGTGGAAGAATGGGAAATAGACAACCTATTCCGTATAAACTCTAGAGAGGGTACACCCGCCACCCCAACCTTCTACTCAAGAAGATGGAAAACAACACCAACTCTCGACCTAGCATTCACAACAGGAGACATATCGAACAAAATAATCAGAATAGTACTGAACCAACTTGGGGACAGTGACCACAGAACTGGAACTACAAGAGAGTCGACTGGAAAAAGTTTGACACGCTCACAGATGCCAACACTGCATCCATCAACACTCATCAAAAGAAAGTCAATACCATGTTAGAGGAGTTAACAAAGCAAACCCTGCGAGCTACTGAAGAATCAATTCCTAGAGGAGCAAGAAGAAACTACAAGCCATACTGGAGCAAGGAAATTCAAAGAAAAGAGGGGCAACTGAACACTGCCAGAGAACTAGTTGAAACATCACAAAGTACCGAGAACAACATAGCCTATAAAGCAGTATGTGCCAGATACAGAAGAGAGGTCAAGATATCAGCAAGACAGAGTTGGAAAGACAAAACAGACATAACTTTATATATATATATATATATATATATATATATATATATATATATATATAAAATAGACTGAACCTAGATTTATAAAAATAGACACAAACTGTGAAAACTTACGACAGCTCTGAGTGATGAAAACAACAGCCCACCTACAATAACATTTGCACACAATCAGAACATCCACACAAAGGGCAGAAAAAATAATGATAGAAACTTACAAAAACAAAAGTAGGATAGACATTCCAAAAGCCCAAAAGAAATCTCAGAGAAAGGAAAACCGAGACGCAAAACATGCCTTCAGCACCAGAAGAGCACCAGACGACCATCTTTACATCGACAGAACTAGATGCTGTACTCAAAGGATTGAGACTCATGGATTCCCCTAGAAACATATGAAATCATCAACGAGATGCTCATAAAACGGACAGAACGCCAAGGGTCAGCTCCAAAGGATAATAATTGCCAGCTGGAAGAGAGGACAAATTCCGGCAACATGGAAAGCAGTAATTATGATGTATCAAACATGGAAAAGACCAACTAGACCCAAGCAGCTATAGACCAATAAGCCTACTGAGCTGCCAGAGCAAACTCATAGAAAGGTTGGTCAACAGAAGACTCATGAAGCAAAAACAAAAGTCAAAACAACAAAGTATACCACAACAACGTGGTTTCCGCTAGCATAGATCAACGGAAGACCTGATTACCTACATCGCACAGAAACTTGAAGATGCTCACAAGAAAAGAAACACACATTGACAGTGTGTGCCGGCATGGAGAATGCTTTTGATAGGGTTTGGAAAGAAAGGTTAAAGAACAAACTTCTCAGACTTTGTATCCGCGGCCGTTTATGAAACTGGATATCTCGATATCTACAGGACAGAATGGCCAGAGTACAAGTACAAGTACAAGGACAAGTACAAGTACAAGTACAAGTACAAGGAAAACTAAGAAAGAAAATCCAAATCGAACAAGGTCTCCCACAAGTTGAAGTACTTTCCCTAATACTTTTTCTAATCTCCATAAATGACATTGTAGAAGACTTAGAATACTCTCAGCGATGTACGAAGACGACCATATGGACACGAGAAGAATCTATGTCACTGGCCAGCTTTAAAGGTTTTTTGTTTTGTTTTTTTTTTTTCTTCGTTCGCCAGCTTTTATCTCTGACGAAGTCCCTTGAGACTTGGAACTGAAATTTGCGTGTTAATCCATTTTTCCCTGGCAGCCGTGTGCACATGGGTCCCTCGCCACACGGGCATTTAACTCCGTCTTCGGAGGTACTCATATTTTTTCCGTCGATGAGTAATTGACGTTTCAAGCCGGGCCTCGCTGCTGAGACCAGGGGTGGTTGCTGCAGAGAGAAATCATAGATAAAAATCCCAACTGGTGTATTGATATAATGAGGCTAGATGAATGGTAGGTAATTTTTAAAAGGCATGGCCTATATCCAGGTAGTGCTGATCAATGGACACAGATGTGGCATTAATAAGCCTTCCAATTGTAGTAGTTGTTGAGTCATAAGTATATTAGTCCAGCAATATTTGTTTCCTTTTCAATTAAACGTTAAGTTATCTTGGTTAACTTCAGCAAAGTTTAGTGAAACACATTCAGGAGCATTCTGGCTTTTTTAATAATTAAATTATTGTCGGCCCCTGATGTGATATGAGGATGCATTTTATGCTATAACTAATGAGTCTCAGGTTTATTTGTATTCTATATTACAAAGTTTCAATATGAGAGCTCTTGATGGCACGGCAGAAATCTAACCGATAGTCCATTTCCTTTCATATTCAACGCGTATTCTGCAGCTCAAAATGATTTTTGTTGTTATGTGGGCGCCATCTTGGAAAATCTGTCAGCTTTAAAGTGAAAGATGCCCTAGGAAAACTTTAAAAGATGAGCGAACACCTGGCAGCTGCCCATTAATGGAAAAAAAAACTACATACACAATTTTCAGCCTCTCAAGAAACACACTCTCTGCAAAATTGAAGATAAAAGACCAAACACTTCCTGTAAACCAAAACCCAACATATCTTGGAGTCACCATGGGCCATAGAGTGACATGGATAAATGAGGTGGACAAAGCAAACAAAAGAGCCAGAAAACGAACAGATAATATGAAGAAATTGGCAGGAACGAACTTTGAGCAGACAGCAATATCTTGAAACGACTATACACAGGGAGAGTAAGACCAGTCCTAGAGTATGGAATCGCAGACTGGGCTACAGTTTTCAAATCACAGATTAGCAAAATTAACAGAATACAAAACCAGGCTTCATAAATCATCACTAGTACAATGAAATCTTCACCTATTGAAACTCTAGAAACAGTAATAGGCCTACAACCTTTGGAAGACAGACAAAAAACTAAAGTAATGCAAGAAGCGGAGAAATATTTTTTTTTAAAACTCCCTAACCCCTCCATGCACGAAAGAATAATCGGCTTCAGAAAAGGGGAACTAAAGAGGAGCAACTTCACGGCAACCTCCAAAGAATTGACAACTATCGATCAAGTACTGTCCCAAACTATGCCAAAATCCATAACCCCTTCCTGTATGACTCCCCATGGGGAATATAAAGTACTATAACTTAAGAAACACATAATAGGAATCATTTTAAAAAAATGCCTCCAAACAGGCAGAGAGAAAGCACATAGATAAAAAACACATAGACAACAAATGCCCACAGGACTCCTGGTCTCACTTTTACATGGCTGACTCAGCTACAACCACCACCAGAAATGGAGGAGGAGGTGTGTTCTTGGTGCTGAATAACCAGCAAGAAATCACCAAATCAACGGCTACTGGGAAACAACTTTAAAGCAGAAACTGAAGTCGTCAAAGATGCTGTGAAACTGGTTATTCAGCACAAAAATAACATGCAAGAAATTGGTGATACTGACCAACTCGCTGTCAGTGCTAATAAGGTGTAATAACCAATATGAACAGCTTGCTGAGTGACCTGAGAATAATCCTAGACCAATTATGGAATAACTCCCAGAGAGTGGTCATCCAATGGATACCATCACACTGTAATATACAAGGAAACGAATGCGCAAGACAAAATCTAGCTAAGGAGGGAGATTACCACAAGAGAACCATCTGGTCAGATACGATGAAGCCAAATCCATCATCAAAGGCCAGTATCATGAAAAATTGAAATAAGAACACACATAGTACAGGGTGTTTATAAAGTCTCACTACACTTGGTATCTAGGTCAATTTGAAAAAAAAAATGTTTATGACGTCATCACAATATGTGCTCCCACTGTCAATGAAATTTGTTGAATAAGTTTATTGCTACTGGAAATGTGGAAGATGCTCCACGATCTGGTAGGCCTGCTGTGAATGATGAAATATGTGTAGATATCCAAGACAGAATCCTTAAAAGTCCAGACAAGTCATTAAGAAAACTGTCGCAACAAGTGAACTTACCAT
>JAVIAB010000051.1:97977396-97987396 GCA_032433765.1 Megaustenia siamemsis
CGTATAGGGAATATGGTGTTAGTGACCATCAATTTTACAGACCTTCGGCATATGATTTTTGGGTAATGTGGTCGGTATTACGCCCGTGCCGCTTTACTTTCCCAGAAAAAAATATGGTACCCATTAAAGGCTGGGTGAACCGGAAGCCATCGGTTGGGATCGAACCCTACCTCTTGTCCTTTGTAGTCCAGTTCGCTAACTGAGCTAACCACGTGGCTCTAATTGAGACCTAGTGTTACTAAATGTAAATGAGTGTTCATTTTCCTGGCTGGAACTGAGAATTAATGTTACTGAGTTGACCGATAACTAATGTTACTAAATGGAACTGAGAATTAATGTTACTGAGTGTGACTGATAACTAATATTACTAAATGGAACTGAAAATTAATGTTACTGAATGTGACTGATAACTAATGTTACTAAATGGAACTGAGAATTAATGTTGTATCAGGAAGTGGTCTTTCAATCAGGATGGAACTGTATCACCTCACGAGAAATGTATCAGGACGATTTTAATGTATCATGAAGGAAGACACCGACAGACGGCACGGACAGCTGATTAATAAAAAAAATCAGCTGTTTATGATCTGCTGCTCGCTGATACTCTGCCCTGGTCTCTGGTCGTGCAATATGACAGGCAACACCTTGCGCCTTTGGCCCTGACCTTACTGGCTTCCTGGATCTTGTGCAAGCACGAGATTCTCTCGTTTGGGAAACCCCAACACGTTATATCGTGTCCCGTGTTAGAGTATAGTGGTTCGTACTTCGACTTGTGTTGTGTCCGCGACTTTTTGTTTGTTTTCCTTAACGTCCTAAATCTTTCTTCGCCATGCGTGATCTGCTAACTGTTGGACACACCAAATTAGAACACTTTTATGCAAACAGTCTTTATTTCACAGCCCAATCCATGGGCGACGTGTTTAACATGTTTACATGACATTACATGACCAATGTTGGAAATAAGGTCATTTACACGCTGCCCAGTAACAATGTTACTCGCCACTGGGCCCTAGGCTTCTACACACTTCTCTACTCATCTACTCACTTAAGCGGAGACCGTTCCCCATTGAACGACCTCCTCAGGTATATGTCTAATGTACTTATTCTATTCGTCTCGTGGACTTTAATTCTCTGGAACTCCTAACCTAATCCTCGAGGTTTCATCTATGACTGTTCAGAACTCTCTACAGCTAACGGTACTTAGTCTACACTTAGTTAATCACTGCTTACTAAGTTGGCTATGGTTAGCCCCTAAGGCGTGTGTAATCTCTCTGATGTTCTCCTAGGAAAATCCCTTCGTTTCTTTGTGTCTCCTCTTTAAATATTTGTCGGCCCCTCCAATCAAATCGATCCACGTGTTTAATTTCTCGACTAATACACCCCCGCAAATCTCGAGATAGTCTGTTTCTTATTTTTTTTCTAAATTCACTTGGACTATTATCGTTTCCGGTTGCTTGTCAACTATTTCGGAACCCCACGCTTTACACCCCCGCACTTTGAGATGTTTGTTTCATATTTTTCTTTTCTCTTTCTCGTGGACTCTATTATCGTTTCCGGTTGGCTTGTCATTCACCTCGGACAATCCCACTTTCTCCCTTCCTCTCCTTCTTTCTCGTGGTATCTCAAACCCCACGTCTACAATGTTACTGAATGTGACTGATAACTAATGTTACTAAATGGAACTGAGAATCAATGTTTTTGAATGTGACTGATAATTAGTGTTACTAAATGGAACTGAGAATTAGCGCTACATCTATTCCTCTTATAATGTAACCGTTTCGTGATTTCTTGCCTCTTGTTAAATTCAATGAAACGGCAGTTCTCACAACCCTCTGCTTCCAATGCCAAACGTGTTCTTCGTAGTAAAGTAAAGTACCCCCCGTCACGCCAAGTGGCGTATAGGGAAATATGGTGTTAGTGACCCTATATTTTACAGACCTTCAGCACATGATTTTTGGGTAATGTGGTCGGTATTACGCCCGTGCTGCTTTACTTTCCCAGAAAAAATCCGGTACCCATTTAAGCTGGGTGAACCCGGAGCCGTCGGTTGGGATCGAACCCTACCCCTTGTCCGTAGTAGTCCAGTTCACTAACCACTGAGCTATCGCGGCTCCCACTAATTTTTAGGGAATTAGTAAACCCAGGTGTCCTCGCCAGGGTACGAACCCCGGCTGTTGCCGTGGTAAGCCAACCGCCTATCGATTGCGCTAACCGGACACCCGTGTTCTTCGTAATTACAGAAAATAGTAATTACGGAATTATGATGCTCACGTAGAATATTCAATGACAAGAATAGGCATAATAAAAATGATGATATAATTAAAGGAGATGCAGTAACACATGTGTTACATCGTGTACGAAAACAACAGATCAAATAGTTTAGGGATGTAATCGGATATCCACCAGAAAGCACCCTCAGACAACTCAACGCTCTGAATCAACGAGAAAAGGCGGAAATGTAGACGAAGAAGACGATGGAGTGATGAGATAGCAATAGGCAAAGAAATATAGAACTTCTAAATTGTTACCGAACCAGGAATTTACTCAATAATTTTACAACCAACGAAGATGTTGCAACGAAATTTGAACACAAAGTACGTTCGTTATGAGAGAAATGAAACAAATGTGTATGTGGTGCGCTTGTGTACATGTGTGTGTGTGTGTGTGTTTGTGTGTAGCGCCTAATTGTTTTGACACGCCTGCCTGACGCGCCTCTTTACTGATCTCCGATATTTGGCTGAGGGTGCCTGCACAATACGGTTGTTGTTCGTGAGTGTTAGTGTATACACTACCTCTGAGTTCACACAAGTTAGCCGAAAATGTGTTGGTATACTCTGAAGGACGGAATGTTTATTGCTAAACTGTTAAAGAAATGGGAGCCGCGATAGCTCAGTGGTTAGCGAACTGGACTACAAAGGACAAGAGGTAGGGTTCGATCGCAACTACGGCTTCCGGGTTCACCCAGTCTTAAATGGTACCGGATTTTTTCTGGGAAAGTAAAGCGGCACGGGCGTAATACCGACCACATTACCCAAAAAAAATCATGTGCTGAAGGTCTGTAAAAATTATGGTCACTAACACCATATTCCCTGTACGCCACTTGGTGTGAGGGGGCACTTTATTTTTTTTTACTTTAAAGAAATGTCGAGTTCGGTAGCGAGTGATACACTCTTTACTATATATTAATTAACTCGAATACTCCTATCTCCCTCGACGGTGAAAGACAACAGAGGCAGATTAAATCAAAGTAAGTAAAGTTACACTTAAAAAGAATGTGCCTTTGAAAAAATTACTCTAATCATAAGCACAACGGAGCAATCAATACAGACAGAGGTGCTGTAATTGGTAGCAGTTTTCTATTTTAACATTACAATAAACTTATTACTGACTGACATAAGCGATGTCGTTGCACTCCTGGCCAATAAGTGTTCATTTTCAACTTGTGTAGAGTGTTGATGTGTCTGGCTTTCACTTACACCCATTATCAGTATCTTAGTTGTCCAGTCCTACTCCAATTAAGCCTGGCTTCAGATTTCCCACGTCTCGGACTTATCCACACTTCAATCACTGTCTCTCTTCTGCCGTTGCTACTACTACAACTACTACTACTACTACTACTACTACTACTACTACTATTACTACGACTACTACTTCTATTACTGCTACAATTACTATTATTACAACCATTACTATTCTTACTATTGTTACTATTAATTCTTCTATTACTACAATTATTACTACCATTACTACTATTAATATTGTTACTACTATCATTACTGCTACTACTAATAGTGCTACTATTATTCATCCTTCTGAAAGAGGCCAAAGCAAAAAGATAGCTATTTTTCAATATTAGGAAGAAACAATCATCATTTTTTTGGCCATGTAATGAGAAGAGAACAACTGGAATATATTGTAACAATTGAGGGACGAAGAGATAGAGGGAAGCAAATAGAAAACATACCAGACAGCTTCAGACAGCTTGGCTGAAGGTCAACAAGAGAAATGATAAATAACTATCGAGATCAAAAGTTGTGGAGAGACATGATCACCTACACCAGCAGGCCCGGTACTTGATGATGATGATTATTGATCATTCCAGCGCCACTAGACGACGCACAGGGCTCGTTGTGCTTGTCGCCTTTTTTCCATCTTTATTCTGGGCGAGATGTTCGATCTTATCAAATGTATTTATGCCTACCAACTTTGCTTCTCTTGTCAGTGTTCTTTTCAGTGTATCTCTTGGTCCTCCTCTTTTTCTGTATCCTGGTTTTTTTCCACATAAAAGTTTGTTTTGAAATACTTTTGTTGTCTCGTTTCAACACATACCCGATATATGTTCATCTTCTCTTCCTAACTGTTGATGATCAACATAGCTATAGAAGGGACACAACTAAAACGAGTAGAGTTAATTAAATACCTGGGAAGTCTAGTGACAAATGACAATTCAAAGACAGCAGAAATAGACGCAAGATGCAACAATGCTTGTCAAATCATTGGACAGCTGTCACCACTATCGTCCAAAACAAGGGAAATAACTCTAAAGACAAAACGGGCACCCGCAATACAATCTTCATTCCAACGTTGTGCTGGGTCAACGTCAGTCCTGGATCCTAGATGCAAAAACAATAAGAAAAATAACCTCTACTGAGATGAAGTGTATTAGACGAATGATAGGAAACAGCATGCGAGATAAGATTAGAAATGAAGAACTGAGAAAAAAAAAGCTAGGAATGGCCCCCCGCCATAAAATATATAAAGAAACAACATTTATAAAAAATGGTTTGGCCCCATGATAAGGCAGAAAGATCAAAACAACACAACGAGCCTTGAATAAACGTTGCGAGAACACCAGACCCAATGGACGACCACGAAAAAGATGGATCGACGGAATATTGGAAGCACTAGGAAACATAACAGCAGCAGAATCGAGGCGAAGAACAAAAGACCTCAACTTATATCTCCCTTCGACGTTGAAAAGCAAATGAGGAAGGAAAGTAGAAGTTTCGCTGTGGTGGGTATTAATATACATCACTGGGTAATTATATACTATGACACAAAGATATATAGCTCCAATTTAACTATTCTCATTAAAAGATTTCAGAAAAAATCCACTCGACACACTCAGATAGTTTTCTTTATTTTAAATGGCTCTCTCTTTATGTTCTGGTGGCTTCACGCGTCTTTTATTTATTATATTCTAATACAGATATTAACAAGATAACAGCGTGGTATGTGTGACTCCATTTTCTGTTCGAATTAATCCACAGTCATACACAAAGCGTTTATCTACACAACCACACAAACGTTGTCTCTGGGTAAAAATGAATTCATTATTTGCGGTTCGGCGATTTGAATGGTTTACGACAGTCAGACCTCTGCGACATGTAATTGCCACGTTTGGTTGCCAAGAATACACTGTCCAGTCATTCTGGGTAACAGTAAATCAGATAAGCAAACTCAGTGTTGTATCGGATTCTCGAATAAGTGAATGACTACTTTACATCGACTGTGCTGGATCAATGTAGTGTTTTAAGAATTGCTGCATTCTCTGAGTATTGCGTCACGGATGTTGTTACGGTAACTAGAACTCAAGTCGTCTGGAGACCTTGTGGTGATTATAGGATTATAGGCAGAAGAGATGATTAATCTTTCCTGGAAAATAAACATAAAATTGTATTAAGCAGCTGTTGTTGTTTATTGTCCATGTTCTCTGCAGCTTTACTCACGACCCATCACGATATTTAATATATTAATTATTTTCTATCTGTGCATACTCACGACCCATCACGATATTTAATATATTAATTATTTTCTATCTGTGCATACTCACGACCCATCACGATATTTAATATATTAATTATTTTCTATCTGTGCATACTCACGACCCATCACGATATTTAATATATTAATTATTTTCTATCTGTGCATACTCACGACCCATCACGATATTTAATATATTAATTATTTTCTATCTGTGCATACTCACGACCCATCACGATATTTAATATATTAATTATTTTCTATCTGTGCATACTCACGACCCATCACGATATTTAATATATTAATTATTTTCTATCTGTGCATACTCACGACCCATCACGATATTTAATATATTAATTATTTTCTATCTGTGCATACTCACGACCCATCACGATATTTAATATATTAATTATTTTCTATCTGTGCATACTCACGACCCATCACGATATTTAATATATTAATTATTCTCTATCTGTGCCTATCTTCATAATTAACGTTGCAGCTTGAGAAGCTTCATCTGTTATGGTTCCATGGAAGACTCACTGTCTTTCTCCTTTTTTCTTGGAGCAAGAACACAACGATGTGACCAGCTCTCCTTCCAATCTATGTTTTGGGTAGTCTTGTAGAAAATCACAAATTATACTATGGCTATCTTGTTCGCCTTTATATAGGGTGTTTATAAAGTCTCACTACACTTGGTATCTAGGTCAATTTGAAAAAAATGTTTATGACGTCATCACAATATGTGCTCAATGGTAAGTTCACTTGTTGCGACAGTTTTCTTAATGACTTGTCTGGACTTTTAAGGATTCTGTCTTGGATATCTAAACATATTTCATCATTCACAGCAGGCCTACCAGATCGTGGAGCATCTTCCACATTTCCAGTAGCAATAAACTTATTCAACAAATTTCATTGACAGTGGAGCACATATTGTGATGACGTCATAAACATTTTTTTTTCAAATTGACCTAGATACCAAGTGTAGTGAGACTTTATAAACACCCTGTATATGTGTCAGGTGTTATTTATACTATATATAAATATATATAGTTTAATATATATATATATATTTATTTATTTTGCTATTTATATTCTATATCACACACACACACGCTTCCGGTCAATAAGGCGGATAGGAGGCAGGAACCGTTGCATCTCTGTCTGAAAAGTGTTCCTTGTTGCCGTTTCCTCATATTCTAAGTCTGGCTTGTCGGAGCTACTGAGTTAGTGCTCTGTGCACATCGTGAGCTGTGTTTTTCATCCGCATCCTGTTTCGATATTCCGACTGCTCACGATGGATGATGATATGGTATGACGAAGGACAAATTTGTTGCGTTCATTTTCGGTGCGACTATACTTTACGTCTTTTGGCGTGTGCTGTGACTGTTATGATGGGAGCTGCAGCTGAATTCCTTAGTTTGGATCCTTCAATGAGAATAGATGCTAATTCGGATGATTCCACTCGGGCAGCTGAGCAATTATGCGAAATTAATTCGTTTGCAGTGACACCGGGGCCTTCGACTAACTATAACACACACACAAACACATACACAATATTACATTTTTTACACAAATTTTATTTAAATGTTAAGAAACAGCCTCTTCTGATCACGTTGAATGCATACTACCATCTTGTGTATTTAATATGTATACTACCATCTTGTGTATTTAATATACATACTACCATCTTGTGTATTTAATATGTATACTACCATCTTGTGTGTTTAATATGTATACTACCATCTTGTGTATTTAATATGCATACTACCATCTTGTGTATTTAATATGTATACTACCATCTTGTGTATTTAATATGCATACTACCATCTTGTGTATTTAATATGCATACTACCATCTTGTGTATTTAATATGCATACTACCATCTTGTGTATTTAATATGCATACTACCATCTTGTGTATTTAATATGCATACTACCATCTTGTGTATTTAATATGTATACTACCATCTTGTGTATTTAATATGCATACTACCATCTTGTGTATTTAATATGCATACTACCATCTTGTGTATTTAATATGCATACTACCATCTTGTGTATTTAATATGTATACTACCATCTTGTGTATTTAATATGCATACTACCATCTTGTGTATTTAATATGCATACTACCATCTTGTGTATTTAATATCCCTGGCAAAACACAAATGATGAAATTAACTAAAGTATCAGTGGCAAACAATAGTAGACGGCACATGTATTGGTATCATGTCACATGTATTGGTATCATGTCACATGTATTGGTATCATGTCACATGTGCTGGTATCATGTCACATGTATTGGTATCATGTCACATGTGTTGGTATCATGTCAGGCCGCTCTGCTCCCCCTCCCCACCCGCACAGAAAAAGTCCGACACCCCTTCACGACTATATGAACCTGGAAGGCGTCAAATGAGATTTCTTGACTTTA
Organism: Megaustenia siamemsis; assembly: GCA_032433765.1. Classification (NCBI taxonomy): domain Eukaryota; kingdom Metazoa; phylum Mollusca; class Gastropoda; order Stylommatophora; family Ariophantidae; genus Megaustenia; species Megaustenia siamemsis. The sequence goes on from JAVIAB010000051.1 coordinate 97,985,596, forward strand.
ATAGTCCCTTTCACTAACCACTGGGCTTCTAGGACAAGTGTATGAAAACATTAATCAAATTGAATAGAAAATATTACACTATATGAGTTATTGATATTTTATGCAACAAATCTATGCCAATAGTAGTGAGAAAGAGAGTTCATTTGTGCTATATAGAACCTATTCTGACCTATGGAAGCGAATCATGGACAGTAGACAAACAAATGAAAAGACGATTAGAGGCCACAAAGATGGGATTTCTCAGAAGAATGTTGAAAGTTCCATGGACAGCCAAAAAGACCAATGAAGAAATTCTCAAAGGCCGTCACAAAAAGGGAACTTCTAAAAAACATCAGAAAAAAAGCAATCAACATTTTTCAGGCACATCATGAGAAGAGGAAAGTTGGAATACTTGGTTACAAGTGGCAAAATAAAAGGAAAGAGAGATCGCGGGCGACAAAGAGAGAAAATACTGGATAGCTTGGTGTCATGGCATGGAAAACAGTCAACAACAGAACTGATACGATGCACTGTAGATAGAAGATTGTGGAAGGACATGATCGCCTACGCCAACCGGTATAGCACATGATGATGATGATTATGACGATGATGATGATGATGATGATGAGTTATTGAGTTATTCGTGGGTTATCATCATCATCATTACAATCCGAGTATATCCATATGTGCTGAGATCCCCTCCCATGCGTGTCCCGCAGCGTCCAGCGACTGACGACTCCAGCCCTGTGTTGGCCGAAAAATATTATGCTCCCACTAAGCATCTCGTTTATGACGGCACCCATCCTTACTCCCATTTCTTTCATTCGATAGAGTGTCGTAGACTCTTGGTTATCAAAGTGCTGTGCTCTTCCCGCATCTCGGGGCTGGAGGAGGGGAGCATTAATGGTGTCCGCCTGATCTATTGGCTGACCGTCTCCGTCTTTGCCGACAGCGCTGTTAGCTAGCCTGTCCGCTCTTTCCATTTCCTCGAACCCAGCATGACCAAGAACGTAGACAACGGTGACTCTGCTTGCGTATAGACCCGCCTTTACATTTCTTAATACACTCATCTAATCACTTGAGCTCAGTGGTTAGTGAACTGGACTACAAAGGACAAGAGGTCAGATTCGATCCTGATCAACGGCTTTTGAGTTCACCCAGCCGTAAATGAGTCCAAAATTGTTGTCTCAGAAAGTAAAGCGGCACAGGCGTAATATCTACCACATTGCCTCAAAAATCATATGCCGAAGGTCTATATAAATTATGGTCACTAACACCATATTCCCTATACGCCACTTGACGTGTCATGGCTTTTTACTTAATTTTACTTTTTCATCGAATTACTTAATAATATACAATATTAAAACAACAATATATAACAGTATTTGGATATAACACTATTGAATCACCACGGAAATTAGTTCGGATCTAGAGAGTTAAAGCCCTATATGACCTGAGATTTGAATGTCATCAAGGGCACGTCTAGAGGCATGTCAAACGAGATCTCTACACGGCCTAATCAGCTTTAATTGCTGTCTGAAACCCAACACCTTTCGTCGCCAAGAGGACAGAAGAGGCCTCCTTCAGCAGGTTATGAGCGCCTGTGTCCTCGGAAGGCGTCTTTCCGTCCGCATCTACGACCGCATATTCTACTGTCAACCACGTAGGGTGGCTGTAACCCGAAACTCGGCAATTATTTGGCTAGTGTCACTGCCAGCCCACAGAACACCGATGTCCTGCCATTTTAAGGGCGAAAGTAAACAAATTCTGAAGAAAAATTTGCAGTGCTCATAAGGTAGAAGGCGTGGCAGCGCGCAGTTCA
>JAVIAB010000051.1:97992396-98222662 GCA_032433765.1 Megaustenia siamemsis
CGATAATTTGGGTAATTTTTTGAAGGTTACAAACACCGTTTCAACTGTAGCAGAAGGTTGGCTGTTTTCTATTTTTTTAGTCAACGCTGTGTATTATTTTTATTTATGTTTTATTGTTTACCAAAGCATTTTAATATTGAAGATTGTATCACTTCAGTTGAGGTACTCCATCATTGCGCTTCTTGCTTGTGCGTGTCCTGTCATGCACCACTTCTAACAGTTCGAAGTATTTATCGTGGTGAGGTGCATGTATATGAACGTGGTTGAATCTGTTTTTTGTTCTAGACTGGTAGCTTGATCTGGTGGACTGAGACATCTGACAGACTTAACGTAACACGAAGACACAAAAGACAGTCTGGTGGGGTATCAAATGTCATGAGACTGGCACAACCCGTCCAACTCTCCTAGAGTGTATTAATGACATCATAACAGATGTCAAAGACTCTGTATTCAACAACACTAATTACTGTCAATCCTTCTTAATTGTCTATCTCTACCAAACCACTAATCAGTTTCTACTTACTAATTAACGAACCTCGACGTTTTTTAGCACTGTCCAAGACGGACCAATAATTTATAATCTTATTAATCTATCTAAATGGAATATTCTCTTTAATCACAGCTACTATACTGGAATCTCTCTACACAATTACTATCTAAATCAAGAAGATGTCAGCCTTTCCAAGATGTTATCTTCTTCTCGACAATGAAAGCTCCTGACTAATCTAAAATAACGTCCGTCTTTGATGTCGGTGAGGGAGTCCTGACATCTAACAAAGTAACTGGCTTTCGGTATTAATCACGTGACTTAAATCGGACACACGATTTTCACAAGACGACTTTCAACTGGCCGCTGGTATATATCTCAATGACTTATAATCTACAAGGTTATCTTCTCCCTCCCCCCTTTCGTGTATCTCAAAAAACTTTATTTTAACCTTACTAACATCTAATACCTTCGTGCATGAAAACAAATATAATGATTGCTATGATTACGACTGGAATCTCAGAGCCAGAGAGGCTCGTGTACTCACTTCCTGGTAAAAATGATCCGGGTTCGATTCCTAGAAAAGGTAAATTTTTTTTTTTTTCAGATGACAAGGCTCTGGGATACACCCAGCTTCTAAAAATAGATGCCAGAGAGTTTTCTGCGAAGTGAAGGTTGTCTGGCGTGGTCACCAGCATGATATTCCTCATAAGACTAGCAAGGCGTGGGGGAAAACCTTTACTTTTACTTTTTCAAATATTTTTATTTCATTAAACCTTTTAAAAGTCTTGTCATTACATGAACTATATAATTATTAGATAACTTCGGTCAGTCCAGTTTTTGACATTTCAATGTCCCCTTTTTTTTAGTCTAAAGAAATTGTGGTCAACTTAAATGTATCATGCCGGGAAAGAAACTCAAACTAGTTCAATCAATGCATTAACGTGTGAGACATGTCACTTTGAGTGTGACTGTGACAAAAATCTGGCCATTGTATCAGACAAGAAAAGTGAAACTTGACTGGAAGATCAGCGGTGAACTTAAATTACTTTCTACTCAATGATGACCCTACATTGTATTTAACTCCCCCCCCCCCCACCCAAGCAAGTGATATTAATCTTAATATTTGTCAGCAACCGTTCTTCTTGGAACACTCCCTTCATATGGTCAGGTCCCAAGTCCTTTGTAGAACGTTACATTTACCACACCCCGTCTGAAATAATCTCTTCTGTCTCTGCCACATCTCTCACTTCTTCTGTTGTCATGTTCAGGGTCTCTTGATGTCTTGAAAGAGCGAAACAAGTGTATCTTAACACAGATGTATTATATAGGGTGTCTCACTCGCTAACGAAACCTTCATTTCCTCAATAATTATAACGCCAATGAATATATTGAAACGAAATTTAAACGGATACGTTCATTGTGCGAGCAGTTAAAAGGTTAGTGTTTGTAGCATGTGAGCTGTATCTCATTGTTGTCACACGACTGCCTGACGCGCGCGCCTCTCTGCTGATCTTTGTCATTTGACTGCATATGTCAAGACAATACTGTTGATGTTAGTATACAGTGCCTGTGAGATACAGCTCTCACATCATCGTTGGAAAATGTGTTGGAATAATCTCTAGTGGAGCGGGGTGTTGTGTGGCAAACCCATTAAGTGACACGTACCAACAGGAATAAATATCGAATACATAAACAAATAGCAAATATAAGTGGAGATCATGAAATAAAATTTCGTAACAAGACGAGGGAGAACACCAGGATCGAAAATGTCAGAGACAGAGCTGACTGAGGCACTCATTCCATCTAACCGTCGTCCCTCAGACAAAATTATATTCACCCTCACATCTTAGCTGACTGGAGGCACTCATTCCATCTAACCGTCGTCCCTCTGACAGAATTGTATTCACCCTCACATCTTAGCTGACTGGAGGCACTCATTCCATCTAACCGTCGTCCCTCTGACAGAATTATATTCACCCTCACAACTTAGCTGACTGGAGGCACTCATTCCATCTAACCGTCGTCCCTCTGACAGAATTGTATTCACCCTCACAACTTAGCTGACTGGAGGCACTCATTCCATCTAACCGTCGTCCTCTCTGACAGAATTATATTCACCCTCACAACTTAGCTGACTGGAGGCACTCATTCCATCTAACCGTCGTCCCTCTGACAGAATTATATTCACCCTCACGACTTAGCTGATGTTGGAATGTTCAACCATTACCGTTCTATTCCATTCCGTTCGTTCGTTCGTTCGTTTAGGGAATTAGTAAAACCCAAGTGTCCTCGCCAGGGTACGAACCCCGGCTGTTGCCGTGGTAAGCCAACCGCCTATCGATTGCGCTAACCGGACACCCTATTCCATTCCGAGAGACATTCTGGTAAGGGGTCGTCTCCTTCGCTCCGACCATAAACATTTGTGTAGGGTGTGCGTGGATGAGACTGTATTGCCTGTGCATATGTGCTGCGCGTAGACTCCGTGTTCCGCACAGACTCTCTGCCTTATTCCCCAATGGACTGTTCGATATCAAGGATGGTTTCACATGTTTGTCCCGCAATATCATGTATGTCATTATAAGCCAGGGTATATACGACTTATATTGGTGAGTCTTGGCGCCGTTTACGAACGGTTTTGTGAACACCTTCGGGGTGTTCAACAGAATACTAGCACTCCTGTGGCTTCCCATTTCAATTCCTCAGATCACAGGGACGAACAAGGCAACCGTATCACGGAAATTATCCTGTGCCACTCCGGCGACCGCAGGCTTTTTTTCCCTAGAGAACCGCCTCATTGTCCAGTTGGGTTCGCTGACCCAACGAGGCATTAATATTTCACACTCATAGACATACGTGCCCTGGAGTTGCTTCCCGCCATTGCATACTTAATTCTTATGAGCACGTATGTGTCTATTAATATATGCAGATGTTGTCACCTATGCTATTCTCTACTCCCCTCTACAAGACCACACTGTGACATCCTGATGGTTCGCTATATTTCTTATGTCTGGGCTGCTTACATACAAGGCCTGGCAACACAAGTCCCACCTGCACTATGCGGAATTCGCGTTTCCAATTGCATCCAAATGGAGGATTTATTTTTCTCCCGCTTACTACAGAACCGTTGATCAGAGTTTAACAAGCCGCTTCGTAAAAACGCTTTTGTTAATGAAACGTAGACCTGATACAGAATGTGTAAATTAGCAGTAGATAATAGCCAATCAACCACTAATATCTTCATTAATCAAGAAAAGACGATGGTCATATGTTGGGCACATGATGAGGAGAGATAATAACCAAATAGCAAAGCAATCCCTCATGTGGGAAACAACAGGTAAGAGGAAAAGAGGCCGGCCCAGAGAGACTGAAAAGAACATTGAAGAGAGAGGCAAGAGCAGCAGGAATCGGATCCCTCAATTAGATAGAGTTGCTTTCACAGAACAGAGATAAATGGTGAGATTTGATAAAAGATCCCAAGAATTGAAAACTGCTAGAATAAAAAAATTTAGATAAGAGAAAGAGTATCTGGGTCTATACCCTATGGGACGGCTACGGCTCGAAAGGTCAATAGACTACGCGGCACCTTACTTTTCACGTGTCCTTATAAACCCCATTCTGAGACATTTCACTTTTTCCTCTTGTTGGATACTCTTAACCTTCTTCCTGGCCAATTCCTTGTGCTACGTGGCCTAAGTGTCGACAATTCTGGGGTCTATTTGTATGTAGGCTTGTATGCGTATGTTTATACATAAACGCCCCCACTCTGCATAATTTTAGAACCCCTCCGGCAATAGCTGTAACAATATCATTTTTTCCCCCTCATTTCTTCTTTATAATCAGCTTGACTGCAGCTTCACATTTTTATGAATTTCTATGGCTTGACAACTTCTGTGTGTGAGTGTGTGAGTGTGTGTGTGTGTGTGTGTGTGTGTGTGTGTGTGTGTGTGTGTGTGTGTGTGTGTGCGTGTGAGTCCCCTTCCCCCCCCCCCCCCACCTCTTCTTTCAGAGCTGACTGCTAGTGTCACGATTAGGGAACGGCACAAGACCAAGTTTTACTTTTCTGGAAACAGGTAAACCAGACGGGCAAAGAGAGTAGTCATCGAAGTGAGGAAGGCATCGTGTTACCCCGTGCTGACGGCGGATATTCTGGGCTGAATGGCGCAGATATCGGACGACTTGCTGTAATCCGTAACATTATGTAGCTGCCCCTTTGGGAGGAAATCAGTAAAAGGTGTAATCGATGGCTGAACGCAAGCTTTTCAAGTTTATCTTTGGTAAAATTTGACATCAGATATTGGTTGAAACCAAATCCAAAAGAGAATCCCACCTTTACACTTGTTGGAATCTGTACAATACGGGGAGGGGGGGGGGGGGGTTGTCCTTGAAGGTTATTCTTATTTAAATGTCTCTATTGTTGTATGTTTTTGTCAATTGTTTCTCCTGTGTTAATTATCGATTATGTATGTTTTTGTCAATTGTTTCTCCTGTGTTAATTATCGATTATGTATGTTTTTGTCAATTGTTTCTCCTGTGTTAATTATCGATTATGTATGTTTTTGTCAATTGTTTCTCCTGTGTTAATTATCGATTATGTATGTTTTTGTCAATTGTTTCTCCTGTGTTAATTATCGATTATGTATGTTTTTGTCAATTGTTTCTCCTGTGTTAATTATCGATTATGTATGTTTTTGTCAATTGTTTCTCCTGTGTTAATTATCGATTATGTATGTTTTTGTCAATTGTTTCTCCTGTGTTAATTATCCATTATGTATGTTTTTTTTTCCAAGTCAGTAAAGATATGGCATTAAAATATAAATAATAGCTCAGACGACAGATCATCTTCATAGCACAAAAGATGTCCTGTCATTTCCACCCTTTTATTATGCGCAAGTATCCTTTAATCTTGTCCTCAATATGGTTGTCATGTTTGTTGTTCTCCATATTTCACAGCAATATAATAGGACTGCCTTAACATTGGAGCTCAAATTGTTTATTTATTGAACCTAATTTATTTTTGGATTTCCATGTTTCCCAGAGCAACGAATGCTCTTCTTGATTTTGACATCCTTATTTTGGTATGTTATTTGCGCTTTGTGTGCTCCTGCTCTCCCCCCCCCCCCCAATTCTTTAATGCATTCTGTGCTGATCCATCTGTGTACACACGAATCCATAGGTCTTGTGGGTATTCTTCATCCAAGAAACTGAGAGTTATTGTTTTACGCTGTAGACTATCCTGTTCCCCCTTGTCAAGTATTCCTTTCACTTCTGTCCGTATTTGTATCGGCAATCCTCTGCCCAGGTAGTCTGTTCTGGTATTGGCAGTTAGGGGGGGGGGGGGGGGTGACAACTCTTGGCATGTCTGGTGTTTGCCTACAAATTCACTTGGCTTGGTGGATAAAACGGCTCATCTTAAGTCGTTCCAATGCAAGATTTTGGAATTGATCATTCATTAGATGTCTCGGCATGCATGCACATTTTTCTGTTTGTATCAGTACCTTTATCCTGTATCCTAGCGCCTGTGTCCATCCATCCTTTCTCTCAGTGCTGGTATCCGCCACAATTTCTCCATTTCCAATATTGGTATTGATTTCATTGCTCCTGTGATGACCCTAAGTGCCTTACTAAGTACTTTATTCAACTCTTGTTGTGTGGTGTTTGGTGCTGACTATCGTGCAGATGACCCATATTCTGGATGAGATCGTATACTCTGTTGATAAACTTTACTGAGTATTTTCCCACTCGCACCCCTCGTGGTTCCACTCAGCTTTCTTAGAATAGCCAACGTCATCCTTGCTTTTTGAGTTGCTTATTTATCTGTGTTTCAAGATAGTTTGTTGTCAAATATAACTCCGAGATAAGTAGCTTCTTTCACAGGCTCGTTGTTTATGAAGATAGCTCCTGCTTTTTTCTTTGGGGGGAGAGTAAAAAGTGTAGTACTGCATTTGTCTGTATTGATGCTAACACACCATCTATGTGTCCATGAGTTAAGTGCATTCATATCTCTTTGCAAGAATTTGGAGGCCACTTTTGCATATTCCTCCGAACACAAATTACAAGGTCATCTCCATACATACTTTAATGTATGTCACTTCCTGACTTGAGGCAGAAATATATTCCTTAACTTCCATATATTGGGCACCAGTAACTGTGCTGAGAGTGGTCAAAGCTGACTGCATGAGTCAGAGTCAGCAAATAACAGCATTGATCCAGTCCCTACTCCACTTCCTAGTAGTCTCCCTAGTAACAATTCTACCTATTCTTTTATAAATCCACATTTCAAAGGCTTCAATTTTCTGTTCTGTTTCTTGTCTAATGTCCATGTTTCTGCACCATACAGGAATATTGAGAAGATGTAACATTTTGCCATTCTTACTTTCAGCCCTGCTGATATTTGTTTTGTTAGTATATTTTTCATGGCATTAAAATTACTTTTTGCCATACCTATTCTTTTGTTTATTTCAGTTTGCATTTTCTATCATTGGTTATAGTATGTCCTAGGTAGTTGTAACTCTGGACTGTCTCCAGATGTGCTCCCTCAACTGTGATATTTAATTGTAGGTCTTGAGAATTTTCTTTGTTTATGATCATAGTTTTAGTCTTTTTGATATTCATTTCTAGTCCATATTTTTTGCTTGTTGTGTTTATCACATTAAGCAATTGTTGTAGGTCTTTAGGATTTTCTGCTAGTAGAACAGTATCATCAGCAGTCATTAGGTGAACGCTAAAGAAGAAATAGCACAACTAAAACAGACATATGAAAGTTATTGAGTTATTTGCGGGTCATCATCATTGCACTCTGAACATGTCCATAAGTGCGCAGATCCCTCCTCAGCAATTCCCTCAGTGTCCAGCGACTGACGACTCCAGTTCTATGTTGGTTAATAAGTCTTCTTACACGACCACTAAGTTTCTCATTTCTGGCTGTGCCCATTCTCAACTCCCATTTCCGTCATCCGAAGAAGTGACGTGGATCTATGTTTGTCGAAGTCCTGTGCCCTTCCCACATCTCGGAGCGCTTTGATGATGTCCACCCGATCCATTGTTGCCCGTCCTCAACGACAGCACAGCTAGTCAACCTGTCCGCTCTTTCATTTCCCCGCACTCCCGCATGTCCAGGGACATAGACAAAGGTGACCTTACGTATTTTGGACTTCTGCAATGACTCTACCCATTGCATGCGTACAGAGCCTGCCTCCACTTTTTTTTATCATGCTCATCGAATCACTCAGTATACATGCGTGGGTGTAGTCTTGTGACTCTAACCAGTTGAATGCCTTGGCCATTGCCATCACCTCCATTGTCATGCTACTCGTGGTCATGACGTATGCACCACTGTCTTCGTAGACTATTCTGCCTGCCGAGCGTGCTGTAAAGGCCCACGCACTTCTTTGGTGTCGTCTTACAGATCCGTCTGTATAGATGACTGCATCTTTCTCATCGGTTGTATCGCAGATGAGACCGTCGACCTCAGCATTAACCACGACCGGGTTCTGTTCCCTACTTTTCCTGTCGAGTGTGACAATACACGAGAAAGTCCCTTGAATGACGTAGGCACGGTATCCACTCCTCACCAACGCTGATATTGGTAAGCCCACAGACCTGTTTGATGACATCTTCTGCTCGGCCCACCCATGATTTGCCTCTTTTTAACCTGGCACCTTTCCCTGTGTTGAGCACGTGGTGCAATGGATGCTCTTTATCTGTACTAATCTTCAGGTATGCTCGTGCTCTCCAGATCTTGATTCTGTCATCCATGGTTGGAAAGTCAAGAAGATACCTCATTGCTACACAGGGAGTGTCCCTTGTACATCCCAAGATAATACGCATGGCTTCATTTTGTATTTTCTCCAACCTATCAATTTGAGTCGTACTGACATTAAGAATTTCCAGGGCATACTCGATTGGTGCAAGGAATAATCCCTGCAACAGAAGAGTAAGTAGCCTCTGCTCGATGTTGCAGCTGCCATGACCTTCAAGGCGGCTAATCCTTTGCGGGATTTTGTTGTCACATGGTTGACGTGGTCCCGAAAACACAGACTGCGATCAAACTTAACTCCGAGCTATGTCATCAACTTGTCCCTGGTCACCTCATCAGCTCCCATTCGTACTATCGGTGTGGTCGTATTAACGATATAATTGTTAAGGGAGAACCATGAAACTGATGCTTTATTAGGATTAACCAAGGCACCTGAAACCCCACACCAGGAAGAAATGCGATCGAGTTCGTCTTGCATTGTGGAGGCGATTCCCCGTCTGTCTCTTCCCTGTCGATATACCAGAATATCATCAGCAAAAGTCATAGTTCTTCCCCTCCCATTCAGTTGTTGTTCCGTGATCATTATTAAGACACGTGTATTCTTAGCCACAGTGTCGGGGTAAAATGTTCATGCTTTAAATGATCAATTTGTCAGGAAGTTAAGGTAATGTTAACATATTATTGCTATTATTCACCTATTTATATGACCACGTCATGTTGATGTTGTCCTCCAAAATATGGGTGAGTATGTGTTTGACTGACATGGCATCATGGTTTACCCAGCCTATTAAAATGAGCATCCAATATTTTATGTGGGAAAGTAATGTGGCTTGACATGATACTAACTACAGCACGCATGTGCTGAATATCCTAGACAACTATAGGTGCATTAACACCATACTACACATAGCTTTAAGTGTAACGTATTTTTGTATGGTTTTGGAGACGATATTTTCGGAGTGCATTTATGATAATCCACAAATAACTCAATAACTTCCGAGATGTTCGGAGTGCAATGACGATAACTCACAAATAACTCAATAACTTCCGAGATATGTTCGGAGTGCAATGACGATAACTCACAAATAACTCATAACTTCCGAGATATGTTCGGAGTGCAATGACGATAACTCACAAATAACTCAATAACTTCCGAGATATGTTCGGAGTGCATGACGATAACACACAATTAACTCAATAACTTTCGAGATATATTCGGAGTGCAATGACGATAACTCAAATTACTCAATAGTTTCGAGATGTGTTCGGAGTGCAGTGATGATAATCCACAATTAACTCAATAACTTTCGAGATGCGTTTGGAGTGCAGTTATGATAATCCACAATTAACTCAATAACTTTCGAGATATGGTTTTCTGGTAGGGAGAGGTTCGATGTACAGCTGCTGAAAGATACTTATGATGTCTATTTTTTTAAACCTATTCTGAAAATGAGTGGTAATCTCATGCCACGTCTCCCCGACTGTTTGAAAGAATGGTTTGGGAGGAAGTCAACAATAGAAATAATAAACAACGATAACAAGTTGTGGAAAGACACTGTGGCAGGAACGGTAATTAGAATTAGTGATCATGGAAGCTCTTCTTTCTGGAAGATTCAACAACTTATTTTAAACTTTAGATGCAAGAGTTCTTACAGGCGGAAGATTTAACTGAATTTACATTTGTACAAAATTAACAAAGAGGTAGTTTGCTAATTATTATCACCATTGCAGTTCTTTTTAATGTTTTCTAATTTTATTTTTTTCCTTTTTAGGTTTTTCAAACAAATTATGTACTTTTCTTGCAATATTAAAAAAAATGTATCTGAAGTTCTGTCTCAGACTGTCTGTTATTTTGACTTGTACTACTCATTACTGATGACACTGACTGTACTACACTACACTCTAACAGTACTGTGCTTTGTGCTGTACTACTGTACTCAGTTCAGTCAGAGTCAGTCTCTCCGAGTCTCCGTTCACTAGTTAAGTTCAGACAGTCAGTATTGTTGTTCGTTAGTTAAATTATAAGTGTGAGTTCATTGTGAGTAGACTACTAGTCTTTAACAACGACATTGATTTGAATAATTGTCGTCAATGGCTGTGTATGTAACAGTGTGTAGTGTAGTGGTATGATTTACAACCAAGTCCAATAATAAACCCGACCCTACCTAGCCTAACAACCAATACTAACAGTAGCTTACTTAATTTATTTTATAATGAATTGTTAAACAGAAACCAGCGATGACAATGACTATTTTTTATCTTAATTTGTAACATTAATCCTTATTTTATTAAAATTTAGTTGCTTTGATTACAATCAGTCATAATGTCCCAGTACACTCAGCCATAACTGTGTGTGAGTGTGTGTGCTTAATTAAGCAAAGCTGCATAAACATCATGTATTATTGTATATGATATGCTTGGTTTTGAGATCATATAGTAAAGAGTTAAATTAAGACCCTCATTGTACAAATATGATTTAATCATAATTATCTTGGTCCAGAGTCATAACAGGAGTTAGACAAGGATGTATTTTGTCAGCACTCCTTTTCCTTGTAGTTATGGACTGTATGACTCAAAACACTTGCTGAATAATTTCAAATGACACAGAAATTATTTTATGAGCTTCTGTAATTTTTTTGGTTAAGTAGATAGAACGAAAAAAAAGGGACATAATATCACCTTTTAATCAGGCAAGATCCTTATGTTTCTTTTTTTTTTTTGTCTAGGAAAATTTGATTTTTATTTCATTCCAGTTTTGTTCTTCTCCTCTTTCAATAGGTCCATGAAAGATACTCTGTTACTGTAACATTGCAGCAACATGGAAATAGGTGGTAATGCAGAAACGCCATATAGGCCTAAAATAACCACAAGCGCTCGATATAACCTGCAGACACGATATAGGTCATATAAAGATGGCAGCGCTGCATCAAAATTAAACATGTTACCTGATGTTGTAGCAAAGACTATTCAGAACTGCAATTTTGTTGAATTCACAAAGAGAACACATCTTTCTGGGTCACCAGTGCTAAAGAAGTCTGAGAACATAATCAATCCTCAAACTCAACTCAGAGATGAAATTACGTTGTCCAACTTTGTTGATGATAAAATAAGTCCGGGATTAGCCAGACTGCGCATGACTCCAGGTAAACATGCATATTTTACGTATCGAGTACTTTCTATGGAAGCACACATAAACTAAGTATGGTGAATGTTGTTGTCTTAGAGATGCCAAGTAATGTAAAGCTAAGGAACCTGTATGTTTTGTAGTTTTAGTGTTAAATATCTATCTATCTATTGTCCTTTTGAGCCTATAGGGCAGAACCACAATCTCGAAAACAGAAACCTTGCGTATGGAAACAGAGCCATAGATTTAGTTAAATATGGCCACAAATAATGTTTGTAGCTGTTAAATTACAAATAACATCTGTTTTTAATCATTTGAATTTATTCATATTGACATCTAGATGTGTACATAGAAGAAGATACTGCACAACAGAATGACTCATACAAGAAGAATTTGATTCTTCACAACTGACATTATTATATATGGTCTGGTAATATTTTTTTTTACAATTAACATGTGCAAATGTGCATTTTGGGGACACACATTTATATAGGAAATTGAGTTGAGTGCATCCTTTAAGCAATAACATAGATATTTGTGTCAAGGCTACAACCACACCATGTAAGATAACCAATTGCAGAACATGCCACAATCACTCTATACTTTAACTCAATCTTCTTGCAAGAAGATCTCATATGTGTTGTATTATACCATCATCATAGTATATGTATTGCTATATATGGATATGAAAATACTGGATAGCTTGGTGTCATGGCATGGAAAACAGTCAACAACAGAACTGATACTATGCACTGTAGATAGAAGATTGTGGAGGGACATTATCGCCTACGCAAACCGGCAGGGTACATGATGATGATGATATATGTTCTGATTTCTTCTGTACAAATGGAAGATTTTAGTAAAGTGTTAGAACTCTTGTCACGCTGGTGACAATCCACAAAGATTGAGAAAGTTGACATTTTAAAATGACTTATTAGCAAAAAATTATTCTTTTTTTTTTTAAATATTTGTCCTGGTTTAATGTATAGCCTGCTTATTTATATTTTAAACTGTTGAGGGTTAATTTATGAAAAATAACTTCTACTGAGATGAAATGTGCTAGACGAATGACAGGAAACACCCTGCAAGACAAAATCAGAAATGAAGAACTGTTAAAAAAGCAAGGAATATTAGCCTCCGTCATGTAATATATAAAGAAACAACAGATAAAATGGTTTTGCCACATGACAAGGCAGAGCGATCAAAACATAACACAATGAGCCCTCAATAAACATCGTGAGAAGACCAGACCCAAGGGTCGACCACGAAAAAGATGGATTGACGAAATATTAGAAACACTAGGAAACATAACATCAAGAGGTGAACAGAAGAGCAAAAGACCACAAATTATATCTCCCTCAACGCTGAAAGGCAAATGTGGAAGGAACGAAGAAGAAGAAGAGGGTTAATTTGTGTAAACAGTGTGCACATGAGAGCTCTGAGTTTGCTGTTCATCTCTGATAAGATGAGGCACCTAGCCTGCAATCAGAAGCCGCTGCAAATAATTTACAGGTCACCTTCCTCAGGACTTTAACCCATATTGTTGCATTTAAGTGGCAAAAACATCATTACAATTAGAGCTAAAGTTGAATTTATTTATTTTTTATTTTTTCATCTTCGCCATAATTACAAATTGCAGTGTTTGTTTTATTTAAACACAATGTATTGGACATTCCTGTATATATTTAAAAGAAATAATACATTTTATATACAAGGAATAGTTTGCAGGTTCAAATTCAAGTAAATAACTTCTTTCATAAAGCTCTGACAAATAAATAATTTGTTCTTTTTATTCCAGCAGAAAAGTAATATTTTGTTTGTTATTTATAAGGCACAATGAGAGAGAAGCAGCGCCGACTTATTGACCAACATGATGTAATACGTCAGAAAGGTGACCAGTTAAGGACTGGTGGTGGTATATCACTGTGGCCAGAAATGCATCAGATGAGATTGACTAAATCTGAGGTGTATTGGCTAAGTGTGCAGGGTTTAGTATTGTGGATTCTCAGTTTACAGCTACTGAATACAATGCATGGTGAGTTGTAAATATGAGTAAACATTATCTTGTTTTTCTTGTCTTCTTAGTTAACACTAGACTATTCTTTGACTTGTAAAATTGTAGAAAATATATACACATGGGAAAAGTAGCAGTCGTAAAGAAGTTAACTGGTACAACATGGGGTGCGGAAGTAAACCTAGAACTGTTATACATAGATAAAATAAAACTGGTATTGGAATATGAAATAAATGTTCAGTGACATTTATGTGCTTTGCAAGTTAAGAGTCCCATCCAAAGCTCTATCAAGGGACACAGTGTCTATCAGGAAAAGAAAGACTATGGAGAACGCCCAGACAGAAACCATGGTCAGGGTGGGTGCAACAGTTTTGGCTGACAACCACACCATGAGAAGGAAAACTTCTACACCAAACCAAGATCCAGCCTGCCATAGACAGAGTGCGTCAGCCACGGTGCAGTTTAGTGAAAAAAAATGAGGACAAATGCACAAATGACTACACCATGCGATTAGCTCATCTTGTGTCATGATGTTGTTCCATCATGGTACAGGACGAAGAGTCATGTTCGCGTGATCAAAAGACATGAACGCTGAAGAAGAAGAAATATGTAAAAGGAAGGATATAAAAAAGAAAAAGGAATATGTAATTACAATCATGGTTACATTAGAAGAATAACATTTCTACAAAATATTCTCTCCCCAAGACAAAGTAGCCATCATTGTAACTTGAGCACTTAGTTCTCACAGAGAATCATATGGGAAACTTCACTGGGCTACTATTAGTAGAATACAAGCAGGCAGGTAGAATCTTACAGTGTGAGAAATTAAAAAGTCAAGTTACATTAATACCAGACAAACTCTCACCTGGAACATATGCCTGAATGCTCTAGGGAATAACCTAAAAATAAGTGGAGACAAAAGCTTGAGACAGCGAAAACAAAAACATTATGGCTGTCCAGGCATAACCAAGACACCATCCTTTTCCACCTGCACACAAAAAACATGATGTGTACTGCATATTCTTGATTGGTGAAACAAGTGCTTCCACTGGTATTGATCCCATCATGGCACCTAACTTGTGTTAACATCATGTCAAACATACATACAGTAGCAAAATAAGCATTTAATCCTTGCACATGAAAAGCTTTAAAGCACTATAAGGAGAATTGAGAGCTAATTCTTTCAACTGAATCATCAGTGTGAATGTCTAGAAGTGAATAAAGAAGGTTAATATTGAAAGTTCTTAAAAGAACAAATTGTGATACCTGTTTTATTTATTCTTATTACTTTAAAACCAAACATTCAGATATAGGCTATCAACAAGAGCTCTCCATTTTTTTTTTTTTTTTTTTTTTTTTTTTTTTTTTTTTTTTTGGTTTTACTGTTTCTTCTAATCTCCCCCAGATATAATTTTTTGTGTGTGACCTTTGCCTTAAGCTTTCTTCACTATGTTTTTCTTGGTCTTTCCTGTTTCCCCTTTTCCTGTGGGTTCTACGTGATAGCTTATATTTTAATGTTTGTAGTTAGCCTTTATATTGTGCATCTTGCCTATCCCCACATTCTTGTAATAATCATCCACAGGAGACTAGGTAGTCTAAATGTAAGGTGTCTGTCTCTGGACAGGAAAGTCTCGGGTGCATGGTACAGAATCCCTGACTGTCAAAATTTGAAAATAACTTTTCAGCTGCAAAACAACACATCATCCTTTAAGTGTAGATGACAAAGAGGTTATAAGTAGACAGAAACAGAAGACAAATATTCCACTGTTGTCTTTATTTTACCAACATGAAGAACAAATGATAGGGCAGCAGTAGTGTAGTGGTAATGTACTAGTTTGGCGATAAAGTGAATGTGGGTTTGATACCAGCTTGATGTTCTCCAGTCAACCTCACCGAAATAAGGAATGTGCGCCTGGATTACTTGGGAAAATGATAATGATGAAGATCACTATTCATCCCCTTCTTTATCTATAAATGTTTCCAAATTAGGTGAAAGTGTATACTTCCCTCTCTTTTCATGAAACAGGACTTCTTTTACCTTTCAAATAACCAACCAATACAGGCATTTGAGAATTGTACAATTTTTTAATGAAATAATGATGCAAGATTCAAGATTATTATCAAATCTGTATGGTGCTAAAGAAGAGCTTCAAAAACAGTAAAATTTATTACAAACATTTGACTGATAATGTCCCAAAATGTGAACATAATAAAAAGAATGTACTTTGAAAAATGGCAGCCATCATAGCTCAGTGGTTAGTGAACTTGACTACAATCGACAAGAGATCGGGTTCAATCCTGATCGACGGCTTCCAAGTTCACCCAGCCATAAATGGGTGCCAGATTTTTTTAAATGGGAAAGTAAAGTGGCATGGGCATAATACCGACCACATTACCCCAAAAAAACATGTGCCGAAGGTCTATAAAAAGTATTGTCACTAGCACCATATTCCCTATACGCCACTTGGCATGACGGGGCTCTTTACTTTTTACTTACTTTGAAAAATATACTTATATCAGCAAAATAAGATAGGCACTTCAGTCAAGCATGTGTATCATATTAACATCCGAAAGTCACACATTAAAACTAAATATGGATCTTTAAATCCACTGTGATCAAAATGTTGACTGTATGGTTCACAGTCATGGAAAATTACCAAAATCATCTGCTTCAAACTAGAGGCACCTCAAAACAGGATAATGGGGTTTTAATTAATTTATTTTTGGTTTTCACAAAAAAACTTGCGCTAATAACTTCATTGATGAGAGAGGCAAGAGCAACAGGATTTGGTTCCCTCAATGAGATAGAGCTGCTTGCACAGAAAAGAGACAAATGGCGAGATTTGATAAAATATCTTTAAAAGAATTGAAAAATGCTACAACAGAAAATCAGATAAGAGGAGTATCTTGATCTATGCCCTATGGGCCGGCTACATCTTGAGAGGTCAATAGATAGATAGAATAACTTCACTGCAGAGATCCTAATGAGAAGATGGTGCTGGATAGACCATGTTATCAGAATGTTCCAGACAGATTTAACTCTTCACTTGACTCCATATAACTAAAGAACAAGAAGAAAAGCAAAAGAGACACGGTGTAGAATGATTGATAGAGAACTTGAGGATATAGCTTCATGATGGTGGGCTTGAAATGCTAGCTCAAGACAGACAACAATGGTGATGGCCATATGTGCCAGAGAGCATAAAGTGGACCAAGTAGGTAAGAAGTAGTAGACCTTGAAGAAATAGCTGTAATGAGAGCAAATATTTGACCTCTTCGTTATTTAAGATGATGTTCACTTAAACTGTGAGCAATTGTTGTTATGTACAAATTGATCAAAATCTAATTCTAGCTCTGTTCTCCACTCACAAAAATCTTGCATGTAATGTATATCTATTTGTTTAGGTGCAACATTCTCAGAACTCCAGGAATACACAAATCAAGTACATCACTTTTGCAGAACGCTGAAGATTTCTGAACTTATGAATCAGACTCAGTTTCAAAATCAAGTTGTTAACTGGCATGAAAGACTGCTGTCTCTAACAGTAAGATTTTATTTAAACAGTATTCTCCTAAACTGTATTCAACAAAATATGCAACTTGTGGTTAATTTTTAAAAGTCTTATTTTTTATTTAATTAAATACATTTGTCAATGCTAGCCTGTTTGTCATTGTTACATGCACATACAAGGCAAGGAGCAAACAAAAATTTCTCTGACTCAAACAATAGCTGTCAAAGCTTTATTTGTCAAATACACCACTATTGACCTTTGGGTAGATGACCAAACTACGGAATATATTCTATAGTAATTGTCTAATAATGATCATTATGAGAACATTGATCAAAAAGTACACAGAAGTAAACAAATCAATATATGCCTGCTTCATAGACTACACCAAAGCTTTTGATAGAGTACACCACAAACAACTTATAGAATGCCTAAAGGAGATACATCTAGATGACATGGATATACGACTATATGTAATCTATACTGGGAGCAAACAACAATAATAAAATAACAAAGAGAACTCTACACCCATTGATATAAAAAGAGGAGTAAGACAGGGATGCATCCTATCACCAAGCTTGTTCAACCTATACACTGAGCAAATTTTTAAAACATCATAGAAATGCCAGGCCTACAAATTAATTAATGGAAAGATAATCAATAACCTAAGATATGCTGATGATACTGTATTACTAGCAGAAAATCCTAAAGATCTACAACAATTACTTAATGAAATAAACATGACAAGCAAAACATATGGACTAGATATGAATATCAAAAATGTAGGTTATCAAAAAAAATCTCTGGTACCCATTTTCAAGGGCTGGATGAACCCCAAAGTCATGTCAGTCTGGAAAAAAATGTGCCACGTTTGTGAAATGAACCCTGACTACCATGATTAGTAGAGAAACACACAAACAGCTTTGCTGCAGCTGTTTCATATACTGCAGAATTACTCCATATGTGGCCAGATAAGAAGTGAGCATTTGCTCAAATTTGTTCAGAATTACTCCAAATATGATCAGATATGAAGGAAGCATTGGCTCAAAGTTGTTTAGAATTACTCCATATGTGACCAGATAAGAAGTGAGCATTTGCTCAAATTTGTTCAGAATTACTCCATATGTGATAAGATATGAAGGAAGCATTGGCTCAAATTTGTTCAGAATTACTCCATATATGATAAGATATGAAGGAAGCATTGGCTCAAATTTGTTCAGAATTACTCCATATGTGACCAGATAAGAAGGATGCATTGACTCAAAGTTGTTGGAACTAGAGAGGAGCTACAAACAATTTTTTCAAAAGCACACGTTAACAAAGTAAACACTAAAATGTGAACACAAGAAGAAGACTATGCTTTCTGGAGCTTAAAAATGATCATTATCACCTTTAAAGCAGCCACACTACATATTAAGCTCAGCATTGTGGCTGGTTGTTCTTCCAAGGCACGTTTTTGGGGTTGCCATGCATCAAATTGATATGGTGTAATCAAGTACTATTCTTAGTGGCATAGGTGATCATGCTTGTCCACAGTTTTCTATCTCAACCGCAGTTTATTACGTCTGTTTTTGACTCACTACTAAATCAGTCACTTAAACTGCTTTGTATCTTTTCTCTCAGCTTCCCTTATCTTTTCAGGTCATGTCATTTACCTACTAGGGCAGCTCTCTACCTAAAGGCAGCTCCTAAAAAACATCAGAAAGAAACAATCAACATTTTTCAGGCACATTTTGAGAAGAGGAAAGTTGGAATACTTGGTTACAACTAGCAAAATAAAAGGAAAGAGAAATGACAAAGAGAGAAAATACTGGATCGCTTGGTGTCATGGCATGGAAAACTGTCAACAAAAGAACTGATACAATGCACTGTAGATAGAAGATTGTGGAAGGACATGATCACCTACGCCAACCAGTATGGCATATGATGATGAATTTATCTACTATTATATGAAATAGGAAGTGGCCTCAGAAACAATATTATGGCACACCAAATGTGGCCAATATTCAATCACCCAATATCAATATTACAAATGAACAATGAGTAGAATATTTTTCTATTATTATCAAACATGGTTCTAATCTAAAACACTAGAAAGGAAAATTTCAGCATGTGAGATAAAATACTTTGAGGAAGAACAATTGAGATTAAATGAAGCAAAATAAGAAATTAAAATATGAGAAAACCCTGCGTCAAATACATAGGAAAACATTTAAAAAGTGGTTCAACCATCTATGAGAGAGGCTTACCAGCTGCCTTTGTTCAACAATTGACAATATGGTATCAGGGCAGGCCAAGAGAATAATCGATAGACATTATCACAGAACAGCAGCTCTGGTAAGTACTAACAACAACTGCCAGTGTGATACAATTGGACAAAGATGGTAAATTGCAAAGACATAGGTTTCTTTTGCACTTTATTTATTACTAGGTAAAATTTAAGACAAATAAGAATACTATGTATCACTATAGAGACACGTTATTGGTTTTCTATGAACACATGCAGTGTATCATCATGTGAAAGAAAAAATAATTTGTCCACTGAACTGGAGATGTGGCTTGGGGGCCAAGACCTTTTTGAATCCTACAATCAGGGCTGCCGATTTTTAGGGCATGTATGGAAATGAGACAGGGAAGATCGTTAAGCTATTGCACAGTGCATAAGATCAATAGGTATAGAGGGACATAAAACATGTCTTGGTATGAAATATGAATAAACAATAAAATCATCAGAGAGACAAAGAAGTGATGGGAGAAGTTCATTGTCTTGAGGGGTGAATATATAAAGTAGGGTTAAAGTTCACACCAATTTTCAGGTACGTGCTTTGACTCCTTCATACTAAAATGCAAAACTATTTGATCAGCCATGATGCAACTTGATACGCAACTGTATCAATTTCCCTTTCACATTACGCAATCCGTGTGCCACATATTCGCTAGAAATTTTAACCAAATGTATGTCTTTACATTGATACGAGGCATTTTCGTCTGCCTTTATTATTTCTTAGTAAAATGGACAATGTTTCGATTGAAGCTTGTATGGCCATATCACATGAGTTGTGTTCTATCACAGTGGTCAGGTCTCTGTAGAGAAACCTATTATGTGTTTCAGATTCTAAAATAAACTAAGAGTTGGTAAACTAATTTTATGCAATGGGTGAGCACAATTAATAAAATGCTGGAATAAGCTAAAAGTTGTGAAGGAACATTATCATCTGTGTTAGATATAACCACTTTAAATGTTTTTTTATATTCTTTTGGAGAGCTTGAGTTAGGTTGCCATAGCAGGGTCATATATAGTGACCCATAGCTGATCAAGACCCAACTTCATCTGGCAGCTTTCCTCTTTAGTAACTGTCTGCACCAAAAACATGTTGGCTAACAAAGAGAGTTGCTGTAGTCCCTACAATGGTTGGTGTGTTCATATAGAATAGCTTTTATTGCTATACCTCTAGAACGAACAAGCACCATCTTCTCTAGAAGAACCAGAGAAATCTAACCACTACAGCCTAAAGATCTTCATCTAAAGAGCCACTCTCTGGCAATAAATCAATGACATATTGTTGTAGCATTATTAACTTTGGTGTCAACTCAATGAACTTTGCTGAAAGCAACTATTCTGAATGATCACTGTCTTCAGTTTGCTACAGGAGGTCCTTTATATTATAAGTATTGCACAGAACATAAGCTCTGGAGAGTTAAACTTATTAAATATCTATCTATCTATCTATCTATCTATCTATCTATCGTCCTTTCGAGCCGAAGACGGCACATAGGGCAGAACCACAATCTCAAAAACAGAAACCTTGCGTGCCAAAGGTGCACATATTGCAGAAATCACTGCTCTAGAATATATGGCTCGCTGTTTCCATAACAATACTTTTTACAATGACAGCTTGTCAAGCCATCAATCAACCTCCTTAGTCACCTCTTACGACATGCCTGGAAGGTCATAGTGTCACTGTTCTTTACTTCCTTCATAATGAGGCCCCGGTAACACACGGGAATGTTAAATATAGGCTAGTGTTATTATTATTAGTGTTATTCGGCTCCCTCAATGAGATAGAACTGCTTGCACAGAACAGAGACAGATGGCGAGATTTAATAAAATATCTTTAAAAGAAAACTGCTAGAACAAAAATTCATATAGGAGAAGGTGTATCTTGGTCTACGCCCTATGGGCCGGTTACGGCTCGAAAGGTCAATAGATAGATAGATAGTGTTATTAATAAAGCGAGAATGCCTGCTAACAATGGAAAGTGCACACATTTCGTTCATTGTAAGATGTTGAGTAGCAGTACCATTTTACTTCTCATGTTTCAAATACTCTGCTGAAATATTTTTTAAACATATGTAAACTTTTTACAGGACAACATACAAAGACACTTTGACATTACGGCTATGTCTACAAGTTACCAGCTTTGTATTGTCTCATACCTGTTGGGGCTGGCTGTCTTGGTTACTACTTGCTGGATAACATACTGGCCAACAATAAGCTCACTCCATCTCGCATCAAGAAATGGTGAGTCAGTGTGATACCATAGTAACAATTATCATAACATATGTCCCACTAAAGTACACATTTTCAGAAATTGCATCATGTGCTCCAGTTTTTTTGGGCTAACCTCCATAATCTTTTTTATACCTTAAAATACTTTCAAGACTGTTGGTCATGTTGTGGATTCCATTTACATTTTCAACACAGAGATTTAGATTAAGATTCGTCACATCACTTGTCTATAGTCACATGTATGTTCGGAGTGCAATGATGATTACCCACAAATAACTCAATAGTCGCATGCGTACAAAATTCAAGATTGGCATCTTGGCCACATGTACAGGTAGACTGTGTTTATCACATAGTTCAGTATTGAATATTGTAGACTGAGGAAAACCCATTGGACCATTGATAAAACACTACAAGCAAAATTGTATTGGCCTTTGCATGAACTACAAAAGCAGTAAAATCTGTACAAGAAACGACATTGCAAATATAGACAAAATACTTTAGGCAAACGAGACAAGTGAACAATACACCTGTAGCATGCAGCAACCAAGATCTGTGTAACACATGCTGCCTTGGGAAATAAACATACTGATAAAAGGCAGATAACCAGCGAGCTAGTTAGAACATCTGCTCGAAAGAGATCTAGAGGAAAAATAAAGGAACTAAAAGCAAAGATTTCTAGAGGGAAGGAAAAAGTGAGACCAAAGTCAACATGATGAAGAACTGAGGGGGTAAGGATGTTTAGTTTGAGCCAGACTTAGAAATCTCTACAAATTATGATTGATCAAGCCAGTGAAAGATTTTAGTACAGTGCAGGTTGCCATTGGACATTGGTTGCTTTGTTGATCCTGTACAAAGACAAAAATATTGCTTGTAAAAAATGTATGTAATACTACAATAGTCATGAAAAATATACTAACATCAAAACAAATAATCGTCATCTTCATCATTGAGTGCCCACTCCGCATAGAAAATTGGCTACCATGGAGCGCCATTCCACTCTGTCTCTTGCTTTGATGGTGCCGATTGCCATAGGCTGACTTGTTCATCTTTTGATGTTACTCGTCCATGTTAGTCTTGGTCTGCCTCTTTTAACTTGTATTTTCCCTTCCAATATTACTTTTATTACACTATTGTGTCTTTTAACATGACCAAAAAATTTCATTTGTCTTGCTCTAATTGTGTTTAGTAGTTCTTTTTTCAATTTTAGTTGTTTTAAAACTTCTTCGTTTGTTTTCTTTTCTTTCCATCCAATTCTACCTATTCTTCTATAAATCCACATTTCAAAGGCTTCAATTTTCTGTTCTGTTTTCTGGTCTAATGTACAATAGTGGCAGTTCAATATAGTATAGAAATTAAATAAAGGTTCCCTCAATATCTTAATAGGCGTATAAGGAATATGGTGTTAGTGACCATATTTTTTCATGACCATGGAACATAGATGAGTGATGTGGTCAGTATAACACCTACCCACCTTTACTTCCCAGAGAAATCTCTGGTATCCATTTTTAGAGGCTGGGTAAACCCAGAGACTTGTCAGCCTGAAAAAATGTTGACACTTCTGGGAATTGAACCAAGATCCTTCTGATCAGGAGGCATGCACACTAACCACTCAGCCACCGAGGAGAGCACACTAACCACTCAGCCACCGAGGAGAGCACACTAACCACTCAGCCACCGAGGAGAGCACACTAACCACTCAGCCACCGAGGCGAGCACACTAACCACTCAGCCACCGAGGTGAGCACACTAACCACTCAGCCACCGAGGTGAGCACACTAACCACTCAGCCACCAAGGCTCCTTATATTAATTGACTGTTATGCGGTGAGAAACAACAAGGGACACAATTAAAAATGAGACCATAAGAGAAAGGGTCAGTATAGGTAATCTTGAACTACATACAAATAAAAAAATAAGGGCTTGCATACCTGAAGTGAATACTGCCTTAGAATTCCATATAAGGTAATTTAAAAAGAACAAAATGCTAAGAACTCAAGATGGACAAAAAGTAGGATGAAGTGAGATCACATGACAGTAATTGAGGGCCACCAGAAAAATGAGACACACTGAGAAGTATAAAAGGAAACAGATGACCATCTGTTTGGCACTTCCAGCACTATCATTAGTCGTGTGCCATGCATCAGATTGATATGGTGTAATCAAGTACCATGCTTAGTGGCACAGGTGGTCATGCTTGTCCACAGCTTTCTATCTCAACCACAGCTTAATACGTCTGATTTTTTTTTATCTTGTGCTTCTATTTTTAATGTATTTAGAAAAAGCGTGTCCAACTTTTCACTTTGTGGCCTAATTGCATTCTTGTTTATTTGTCTATTTTCTTTGCTCCCATTAATAGGACATGCCTGTTGATTATAATAGGAACATGGACTGGA
Organism: Megaustenia siamemsis; assembly: GCA_032433765.1. NCBI lineage: Eukaryota > Metazoa > Mollusca > Gastropoda > Stylommatophora > Ariophantidae > Megaustenia > Megaustenia siamemsis. Next base: position 98,016,192 of record JAVIAB010000051.1, read on the forward strand.
ATGATGGCTTATGGTCTGTACTGTGCTTGTTTGCTGGAACAGCAAGTAACAAGATGTGTTCAAAGTTATGCATCATCCCTTGTATGAATCTTTCTTTTAATCTCTTATTTGTCAAGCTTAACACTAGTCAAATTCAGTTGATTTAAATTCCAAGAAAATGTTAATAACATCACAAAATAAGGCCACATTTAAATAGGTGCATTTGTTTAGAGTAGTAAAATATCTATATGGTGTCTTGAAAGATCACTTAGCAAGGAATCATGATTTGTTAGAAGTTTGGTAATACAGTAGAATCCACTTGTAATGAGAATCCCAGTATAAAGTCACATTTAAAAATCAAGCAATTTGTACCAAGGAATATATCTTTGTGAACAAGACAGGTCTCTGTTTGTCCAAGCTGCACAACACTCGCTGATAAAGGAGAAGCGTGCAATGATTCCAAAAGACAGAATTTCTATTTTGATCACTGCCAATATAAATGATGACAAGCTCCCCCTGCTTGCAATAGGAAAATTTGAGAAGCCGCATTTTAAAAAAAAAATATAAGAACAATCTCGGCAGTGGACAAGTTTAACAAAAAATCATGGATGACAGGGTTATTATTGGAACAAGTTGGATATAAAATTATTGTTGCGGGGAAGAAGTATTGCAATTATTGTGGACAATTGCTCAGCTCATTCATGTTAAACATGTTTGAGAGAGCTCAGATTGACATCTAAATAAAAACGTTCTTGAAGTGTTGACTATGGTTTTTGGGTTCTTATAAAAGCTGATACCATCAACAAATGCTTTCACAGGGCAGATTTCATTGTTACAGATGCATCAATGCAGATTGATTCCATTGGTGAGCCACTATGCATTGTTCCAGTATGATAGACCACTTGTCAATGGATGAGACTTTTGTTTCAACTGAGGAGCTTTCAACATATTGCACAAAACATCTTGGTGGACAGAGTCGATGCTAAGAAAAAGTAGGAAGAAGCCAGGTGAAACTGGAAATCTTTCTCACATAATAACAACCAAAGTAGCTTCCCAATCAGTAGAAACCCTGCATATGTTTGAGTTATTAGCGGGTCATCATCATTGCACTCCGAACATGTCCATAGGTGCTCAGATCCCCTCCTCAGCAAGTCTTGAAATGTCCAGCAACTAATGACTCCAGTTCTGTGTTGGTTAATTAGTCTTCTTACACACCCACTAAGTTTCTCATTTCTGGCTGTGCCCATCTCTTTCATCCATAGGAGTGATGTGGACTCATGGTTGTCAAAGTCCTGTGTCCTTACCACTTCCTAGAGGGCATTGATGATGGCGATCCATTGGTTGACCATCCTCAACAAAAACACTGCTAGCCAACCTATCCGCTCTTTCATTTCCCCGTACTCCCACATGTCCTGGGATGTAGACAAAGGTGACCTTACGTATTTTTGACTTCTGCAATGACTCTACCCATTGCATGCGTACAGATCCCGCCTCCACTCTTCTTATCATGCTTATCGCATCACTCAGTATACATACAACACCACTGCATATATTTTTTTTGCAACTGTACAACAGCTCTGCTGCACTAACAAAACTCAGTTTTATTGTGAGAATTGTAGATGACTTCGCAAAATATCAAGTCGTTCTTTTTGTTTAAACCCAGAGACAATCCTTATCCATTGGAGAGTAGCTCAAAGACCCCTGTCATAAAAACAACTAAAAGCACTCTCACACAAAGCCAAGACTTAATCAGAAAGTGATGGCCAGTAATTGCACTAAACTTTTTGCAGGGGATATAACCGCTCAACCAGTTTCTAAAGTTTGCACAATACATTACCCTTTTATTACATCTAAATCAGATATAATGAGATGTTATAATGACAATATTTTGATAGTCCCGACAACCCTTTTATAACCGGGTATGTACTATATATGCTTCTTAAGCTGTGTTACTGAGCATTTTCACTTGTGAATTAATCTGCCAATATTCGATAGACAAATCTGATTGCAGAATGAACCATATGCATTTTGTAGTGCCTGTCTTCATCTCCTTTTTCCTGCACTTTCTGTCTTCTGATTTTAAAAACATTTCTACCACAAATGTTGCTGTATCATTATTTTTGTAATCCATGTGCCTCGATCAAACATCAGATTTTGTCAACTGTTGAAAGTGAATTCTCACGGAGAAGCCCTGCTGGCATCTTTATATCTCAGCACAGGTCTGCCCTTTATACTCTTGCCATCCTTTCTCCATACTATAATTATTTGGAAATATGATAATTGTCCTTTCTTCTCGCAGTAGAGTAATATAGTTGTTTTCTAGTGTTTGCTGTTATATTTTCAAAAAATTTGACACAACAAAAAACTGCAACCAAATGAAGAATCACATTGTGACAACTGGCTGATAAGGATTAGATATGCCAGTGATCAGAAAAGTTCCAGAATAATTTTCACAGTGAACTCCCTAGGAGAGATGAAAGAAACTGATGGAGGGCAGTAGCTTACTGACCCATTTACCAATGTGTGACCAAGAAAAGGTGATGACTAAATATTCCCACATGTTAACCTTGTTAATAGCAAATCCCTGTGCCCACTAAAATACTTCAATGGATCACTGTTGCCTCCAGTTACTAGTGATTTTATTCATTGCCTCCATCTTCTGCTTTATATTTTGGTTCCAAGGGTTTCTTGATCCTATAATATAGGGGTATTCTTGTTTAATGTAACCATATGTGCAAAGCATACTTTCCTAATAAAAATAAATCCTATGATATGATGATGATGCGGTCGCCCGATGATTTGAGGTATTCTAGCGGATACGAACCGTAGACTTCCTCCTCGTCATCCGCCCTTAAAAGGACGTAGTTACGTTGTGTTGAAGTTTGCAGTGTAACACTGTGATATCTGTGCCTTTCGGCCCAACACATCCGACATTTTTGAGTACCGGGTTTGTCTTCCCTCTTCGATCCCTGCTCGCTTGGCCAGACTAGACAGGTTAGTCTGTTTCTGGAGGCACCGCGGAGAGGTGTAGCAGGGTCTGGATGGTTCTGGTTCACCGATCCTGGCGCAAGCCATCAGTTATGAGTCACTGACGACTTCCAGCTCTGGTGCTGGGTGGGGCGCGCCTTCGCAGTTGTCGATAAATTTAATTTTAAAAATAATTTTTTTAAATTAAATAAACAAATATTGCATAAATCTGTCTAGTCTAACCAAAACATTGCTTGCAGATGCCATGTTTCTGTCTTTTATAATTGCATGTAGTGTGCTTGAGGGAATATCAAGCTACCTTCATATTTCTGCTTTAAATTTTGTCACCCCTTTCTATATCAACATCACTTTCAGTTCAAGTGACATGCTCTTGTGTTTCTTGTCAATATTGGAAGCCATTGCAACAACAAATTAATTTGTTACTTATAAAATAAAGAAGAAAATAAAATGGGATTTTTTAAAGTGACATTAGATAACTGATTCTCATTTTAAGTGGATTATACTGGATCAAACTTTCATTTTATTTAATTTGATGCTCAATTTGACAGATATGTGTACATGAATAAATTACTGATCAGTTATATCTCAGCTTACTGAACAATTATTTTTCAGGCATTTCTTGTGACAGCCCCATTGGACCTAGACCTTTATCAGGCAGTCCTAATGTATTGGAGATCTCGCTTTCTGGACAATACTTCTCCTGGGCTATTAAGTGTGCTGGGAATTATGCAAGTCAAAGATCTTGTTTACTATCTACAATACTACAGTGTGCCTATTGTAACTGTTATAGTCAGCCCCGTTGTAAAACTGTGTTGTTCTTGTTTAGCTGTGTACAGACAGGGAGAATATCACAGAACCTCTTTATGACATGATTATTAGGACAGCCAATCACTATTTTTAGCTTCATTTACTTGTTTGTAATTTATTTTACAAAAAATAAATTGTTATATAAGGTAAATTTGCAATGTTAAAATAAAAATCTTTAATAAAAGTTTTGAGTAAGATACATTGATGTGTATAAATCCAGTGTATTTTTAATGTTTTGCCTGTACATGCAGAGTTGTTTTTTTCTGTTTATAAACATATTTTTCTCTATAGCTGTATTTGTATACCTGTTATAATGTACGTCTAAAGTTATTCATTTGTGCTAACTTCCTTGATAATAGATGTACCCCACGTAAAAACACTAAGCACAACACAACTAATTAGGGGAAAAAATTAAACAAACATAAATAACATCTCAGACATAAAGTCTTTAAAATTGTGTTCTTAGAAAGTGAATCTTCTAGGAGAAAAAAACAATTGGTTCTATTGTACATGTACAGTTTGAAACTATGCTCACAATATTATGATCATGCACTTGAGGATTTCCTTCCTTGGAAACTAGCCAGAAATAATTGCCCACAGGTTTTATATTATATATAAACACTCATACCAGACTGTTGTTTTTGAAAAAAAAACTTTATACTGAAATAATCCCGAGGGAAACTTCCAAGGCGATAATCATTGAATCAATTCAGAGGAAGAGGTATGTTTATAGCAATCTGAAAAAATAACAAATAACAGAAAAAAAACAAAGAACAAGAAAAAATAACAATCAACAGGAAAAAAAAAACAAAGAACGATATATGGACTGAAGCAGGATTGAACCCATACTCAGTGGCACAGAGCCTTGCCACGAAAAACCAAACACCAGGGAACACTGCCACTCAGCTAACTAAAAAATTAGCTGTTGTGGACAATGTCTTACGTGAAGGTGTTCTCATGACTATAGCATAAGGCTGCGATCACAGCTCGCAAATACATTGTGTATCTGTATTTTTCCTATTAAGACAAGAAACTCCTGGATAGGGTAGGGCTGAATGCTTGCGTTGCAGACAAATATTTAAATGTCTTAGTGTTTAGTAGACTTCCGTTGCAAAGATGGTGGATCTAGGTCACGTTCTCTCGATCGCTGCAGAAAGTGCATTCAGGACATGATTAATTTAGGTTCTCCATTGTACTTTTCTGCGTTAAAGTATAAATGATGATCTACTTATTAGATCTGTGCAGCTAAAGCGAAGTTGTACACCGGCAACAGTCCATTTTTGACAAATCAAGTGTTGTAAATACACCTTCCAACATTTAGACTTGATCTGCGCTTTACGTCACATTGGTGCTGTTCATGACCATTGTTAGAATTCCTTGACGCAAGTTATTTCCATGTTACTTATTAATGTAAAGTACTTTGTCAGTCAGTTTTATCTCTTTAGGAAATTTGCACCATGTTTTGTTCGTCGTAAGCTGCTTTCACTGGAGTAATTAGGAATCTAAATGGAGTGAAATTGTGTGTAGGTCATTTTTGTGTGCTACGTCATTGTAATGGCTCATCATACATCCCTAGACCCGGACATTACAGTCTGTTGTTTGATGTGCGATGGGGATAATCTGACGACTAACTGTGTGTCTAAATGTTCGGAATTGGAGTGAACAACGATGGCCTAACATCATCAAGCACTATACATTTTTTTTAAAATACGATGATCATCATTTTCAAGAGGATGTGAACTTCCAGTATATTGTGGATAGGCGGCGGGAACCATTGAAGGCTATGCATGAAAAGTGTTCCTTGTTGCAGTTTCCTCATATTCCAAGTCCGGCTTGTTGCAGGAGCTACTGAGTTAAGTGCACTGTGCACACCGTGAGCTGTGTGTCTCATCCGTTTTGATCCTGCTTCGATATCCCGCTTGTTTACGATGAATGATGATATCGTATGACAGGGAACAGTTGGCTGTGTTCACTTTCTGCGCGGATTCGCTTTATGTCTTTTGGCGTATGCTGAGAATGCTACAATGGGGACTAGTTACCTTTCTTTGTTTGGGAGATGAGATAATTCGATGATTACGCTGGCATGGGCGGTTGAGCAATTATGGATTTTAATTCGTTTGCAGTGATACCGGGGCCTTCCATAACCAAAATTTTTATATTCCCCAGGTTGGACGATGACTTTCATTTCCCAGGATATCTGAATCAAACAGAATAAACATGTTATTACTGATTCCATCATCATGTGCAGTCTCCGCAACAAAGGTTGGCTACCATGGATCGCCATTCTACTCTGTGTCTTGCTTTGATGGTGCAGGTTGTCATAGATTGACTTGTCCATCTTTTGATGTTACTCGTCCATGTTAGTCTTGGTCTGCCTCTTTCACCTTGTATTTTCCCTTCCAATATTACTTTTAGTAAGCTGTTGTGTCTTTTAACGTGCCCCAAAAATTTCATTTGTCTTGTCTTAATTGTATTTAGTAGTTATTTTATTTTCAGTTGTTTTAAAGCTTCATCGTTTGTTTTCTTTTCTTTCCATCCAATTCTACCTATTCTATAATCCACATTTCAAAGGCTTCAATTTTCTGTTGTTTTCTTGTCTAATGCAGTAGTGGGGTGTAATATATACTCTAAGGTATGGTGACAACTTTACAAAAAAGGAACACAAGAAAATACTGATGATTTGGCCCGTGGCCTTCTTCAGAAGGGACAACAAACAGTGATTCACAAATATCCATAGCTACATGTCGGATGATAAAATTAAGGACAGGTGGAGTGCAGAGATATGAAATCTCAAGTATAGAGCAATGCGTAACTGAAAACTAAAAAACGAAGAATAAAAAGCATATTATACATTAAAAAATATAATGAAAATTACTTCCAGGTAAGAGAATATAACCAAATGTGTGGTAGAGACAAGCCACGGCTAAGTCATTTTCATTATATTTTAATATATAATATACTTTTTGTTCATTTTTAGTTTTCAGTTCCACATTATTGCTCTACACTTAAGATTCTATATCTCTGCAGTTCGCCTATCCTCTAACATTAACACGCCTCACCATTTGTTGCCATTGTCTCTGTCTTCTGAAGAAGGCTGCAGGCCAAAACGTCAGTATTTTGTTGTGTACCTTTTTTTTTTAAAGCTGTCACACCATACCTGAGGTGCATACTACACCCCATTACTGGCCCTTTGTACCTTTACATTATTGTTTCTAATTTCTGCCACTGTTTTAGCTCAATTTCTCTTTTCCAACATTAATGACTTCTGTTTTGCGAGTGTTCTTGTAAGTCTGTCCTTGTATTAGTGCCTGATCTGCAAATAGAAGCTCAATCTCCTGTCTCTGATGGTTTGGCTAACTTGCATAAATGGTTCATATATGTAATAAACAGTAGGGCGGTATAGAATACACCCGTCTTACGCCTGATCTAATTTCAAAGAGGTCTGTATAACTTGCTGCTCTTGATGTAGACATAATTATGTTCTTAGATGTTGGAACACACCATATCTCTGTCTAATGCTATGTCAATATCTATAAACTCTTCACAAAGAAGGATTCGACAGTGTATAGAATAAAACTGGACGACATTCTTATATTCTGATGTGTATGATCTCTGTGCCATTGTCTTGTAATTATAGGCAGTCACAAAAGTGGAGGATGTAATTGTTTATTGATGAAGTGTTTGTAGACTTCTGTCAAACTGAGAATATGCTTGAATGTCCTCTTAATTATGATGAACTAACATGCTGCATAAGAAGTGCTGTGATCAATGTTTGAACTCTTTCCAACAGATGGAGAATCACTGAGACTTTGAATATACAGCATCTAGTATGATGGTGAGGAATACAAAAAATCTATCTATTGACCTTTCGAGCCATAGCCTGCCCATAGGGCGCAGACCAAGATACTCCTCCTCTTATCTAAATTTTTGTTCTAGCAGTTTTCAATTCTTTTAAAGATATTTTATCAAATCTCGCCATTTGTCTCTACACTGTGCAAGCAGCTCTATCTCATTGGGGGAGCCGATTCCTGCTGCTCTTGCCTCTCTCATCAATGTTATACAAAATATCAAAATTAATCAGACGAAAGAATTAAAATGTCATGACGGCTAATTGACATGTCAAAGCATAAATTCTAGTTTTGATGTTCCACCAAGATTATAAACAATAACATTCCTTCAAAAAACACAAGAAACAAGATCAACATGTTTAAAACAACAGTTTTATTTTAAATTTCCTTCATTTCACGCAGACGACGGATTGCACTGCGTACTTGTGCTGCAGCTGTTGTGCTGAAAAGAATAAAAATGTATATTGTTAAAATAAATAAAATGTAAAAGCAAGAAGCAATGTGATCATATTTACCTAATTTGTTTGCATATTAAGATAGTTTGAAAGTAGGAGGCATTTAATATCAAAGTACATCTGTTTAATCTTTGTTCTCAATTAAAACTTGTTAAATTATAACAATGTGAAGAATGTTCAATTTATACACTTAGCAAATCTTTAAAAACACCACTGAGATGCCAGGCCTAAACATTAATGGGAAGATAATCAATAACCTAAGATATACTGATGGTACTGTACTACTAGCAGAAAATCCTAAAGATTTACAACAATTACTTAATGTAATAAACATGACAAGCAAAAAATATGGACTAGATGACGATATCAAAAAGACTAAAACTATGATCATAAACAAAGAAAATTCTCAAGAAATACAATTAAATATCAAAGTGGAAGGAATACATCTAGAGACAGTTCAGAACTACAACTACCTGAGACATACTATAACCAGTGATGGGAAATGTACAACTGAAATAAATAAAAGAATAGGTATGGCAAAAAGTAATTTCAATGCCATGAAAAATATACTAACATCAAAACAAATAACACCAGGGCTAAAACGAAGAATAGCAAAATGTTACATCTCAATATTCCTGTATGGTGCAGAAACATGGACATTAGACCAGAAAACAGAACAGAAAATTGAAGCCTTTGAAATGTGGATTTATAGAAGAATACATAGAATTGGATGGAAAGAAAAGAAAACAAACGAGGAAGTTTTAAAACAACTAAAAATGAAAAGAGAAATATTAAACACAATTAGAGCAAGACAAATGAAATTTTTGGGTCATGTTAAAAGACACAACAGCCTAATAAAAGTAATATTGGAAGGGAAAATACAAGGTAAAAAAGGCAGACCAAGACTAACATGGACGAGTAACATCAAAAGATGGACAAGGCAGCCTATGACAATCTGCACCATCAAAGCAAGAGACAGAGTGGAATGGCGCTCCATGGTTAGCCAACCTTCGATGCGGAGACAGCACTCAATGATGATGAATGAGCCCTGATGGGACATAACAAACAACTAAACATACATCTGAATCATCAAGAACTTTAGTCAGGAGATAGTATGTACAAACTGTCCGTTTAATCAAATCAAAGAACTAATTTATTGGATGTTCTAAGGTAGCTGACTAAATGTATAAACGGTCAACATGCAGGCTACACAAATCCACAGAACAATCGTGACATTACAGAGAAAACTGACGATGCACAGTAACAAAATGAGCACCAGGAATGTACAACCCAATGACAGTGTGCTGTTGTTTCTATTTTTTGCACAAGGACATTCATAAGGAAATGATTCCTACTTAAACTGACAATTATGTGTCTCGTAAAGTGGTGTGTCTTTGGCAAGGACACACCAAAATTGCTTATGAAGTCGGACCAAAACATTCAGACCAGACTGCAACAGAAGTGTCAGTGCAACAGGTGCAGGGGAGGATCACAGGAGAGTAACGAGACTAGTAATGGCATAGGCTGTCCGCAAGGTTTAGCATACATCATAATGTATGGTCGATTGATTTCTGGAAAGCGTGCTCACAGCGGGTACCAAGAGAACATGGAAGTGAAATTCTAGCTTAGAAAGCAGACCATTGCTGTTTTAGGAAGTGGATCACCGAGAAAAAAACAATGGTATAAGTCTGTGATGTGATGTTAAGAAATAAAACTTTCTAATGAATCACAATAATATGTTAGAAAAATAAGCCAGTTGCAACTCTTGCGTTCTCAATTCATAGAATGAATAATAAACACATCCTTGGCAGAAAAAATGTTCCATATAATCATCATGTGTGATCTGGTCATAATCATACAAAACGACGATGGAAGCCTTTCATTTTGGATGGAATTATTTCATTGCCTACATAATTTTTCCCAACAGCTTATATATAATGTAATAGTGTGACAAATGAAATATTTCATATTTCCAGTCTTTTTGAGTTAACTCTTTTCCTACCAAAGAAAACACATGGGGAGATTAGCCCAGACCGAACAGAATATATGGAGAAAATATATGAAGGACACCACTGTCTTAAAAATAACATCAACAATTTAATTATTGAAAAAAACCTATGTTTTATATATCAAATAAAAGAAGATTGAAGTAGGAGTACAAATGTAGTGAAAAAAAATGATATAATAATTTATATAAAAATGTATCAGAATCTGTGATTAATAATTTTTTTCTCATTTCGCTTGACAGATATTGCCATGTGATCGATCATATTCGCATTGTTTTATAATTAAATCCATTCAGAATTAATCATTTTGGATACATACACCATTTTCCTTCACAATTAACACCAAAAAAAGTTTTAAAAACACATTTTTATGTTTATAACGTTTTGTGCCACACGACACGATGAGTCTCTATATTTTGCTTATACAAACATAAAAATTTAGAATTTTGAAAATCCGGTTTTTTATTTACTCCAAGACCAAACTGTAAAAAAAAAAAAAAAAAAAGTAAAGTAAAGAGCCCCCGTCATGCGAAGTGGCGTATAGGGAATATGGTGTTAGTGACCATATATTTTACAGACCTTCAGCACATGATTTTTGGGGTAATGTGGTCGGTATTACGCCCGTGCCGCTTTACTTTCCCAGAAAAAAATCCAGTGCCCATTTAAGGCTGGGTGAACCTGGAAGCCGTCGGTTGGGATCGAACCCTACCTCTTGTCCTTTGTAGTCCAGTTCACTAACCACTGAGCTATCGCAACTCCCTAAGACCAAACTGTAATTGAATATTATAAAAACTGTGTGCTATGATTCGTTACTAACATTAGAATAGATTCTAAAATTGTTTGAAATAAATAGCTTGATGTAAATTGCATCGAGAAATGAGGTAATTTGTTGGAATCGTCTCCGAAAGTAAAGGAAAATGATAGCTAACAAAAATCTTATTTTATCTACAAAGTAATCGAATACCATTGCCTAATGTCAAATTCTGTACAAATAAACATTTTGCTAGAGATTTTAACTTGTTCCAACTTAAAAAAGTGTTTAAATAAGCCAGGAACAAAATAAAACTTGGTGACTGTCAACCGTTCAGTACACAGTACGCTGGTCTTTTTACAAAAAGCCAGCCATACTGTACACTGACCAGTGGCAGTTAAAAAGAGTTAAATTGAGATAATTTTGTTCCAGATATTTTTACATTGTGATGAAACATTTTCTACTGCTGATTTCTTTATTGATATATCACATCACCTTGTTTTATACTGACTGATCTGGTAAATTAAAAACTCATGGCAGTGAAGATATTTAGCTACATTTAGAGTACAAAGTTGACCTGTGGTTCAAAACTAATGGATTGTGCTAAGATCAGTAAATCAAAACTATGTAGATTGTACCCTACTTTCACCTCTTTATGGTGGCCATAGAAAATGGCACAATAATTGTAGGGGTGGTGATGATCCCAGTCTTATAATACGGTAGAATCCACTTATAACGAAACGGATTATAACAAGAATCCAGATATGACGACAATTTTATATATCTATATATTTTACTTTTTATTAAATATCCTAATTTCTTCTTTATCCTATATTTTAAAGAAATCCTTTATAACACTATTACCCAGCCTGCAAATTGGCTATACAGTGATCTCTGCAATATGTGCCATTTTGGCACGCAAGGTTTCTGTTTTTGAGATTGTGGTTCAGCCCTATGTGCTGACTTCGGCTCGAAAGGACAATAGATTTGAACATATTTTGTTAAATTTGCCTTGAATAAAAAAAACTGTTGTCAGTGTGTAAACTTGTCTGTGTGTAAAATAGATAGGCATGACTTATAAGGCCTACTTGCACACAACAGTGTATGAGGGAAAAGAGTTGACTGAGAGTCTAAGTCACATCAACTTCAACAAAAATATGGGTTGGCTGAACCAATAGTTGAGTGCGATATGGAATTGCAATGAAAGTAGTCTGCTCTGAGGCTGGGTCAGTTTCAAAAGAAACAGCTGATAAGTGGAAGCAAAGCGAGCTACAGGAACTTCAAGAATTTGAACAAAAGAATATATACAACACACAAGAGTGACCCAATCCGCACAGCCGGATAGGAAATTATTGTTGCAGTGAAAAAGTATCGCACTTATTGTGGACAGCTTTTCAGCTCACCCATAATAAACATGTTTGAAACCTATTTCTTAGTTTACAAAATACATCGTACTCCTATGAGACAAATTGGATATAAACAGATATGGTTACATCATTAATTTGAAGGGCAAGAGGATCTTGTTACAAAAGGATTCCACTATATTTGGTTCAAATTCTGCATTTATATTTAACTGGATGATGAATTTAAAAATAACTATTTTAAGGCTGTACCAGTAAATAAATTAACCCTTAAAATACCTGTGGCGAACTTCATTTTAACATTAGCACTATAGTATTGTCTTTGTATTGACAATAGTATTGTCTTTGAACTTGACACACAACAGTGTGCTTACCAATTAGGCACACCATGAACTTTCCTATCTCAAGTTGATTTATGACCCAAAATTGACAGCTTGGACTGGATGTGTTATTTGTCTATTCTGACGGATGCTGTTAAAGTTCGTCAGTATGTTCAGCTCTCTCAATGAATTTTTCATTGAGTTTCCCGAAGGTGAGGTAATGTTTGAACACCACAAACTATCAAATTTTGATGCTGTAATCTTTATGACTGTATCCTAATCTGAGGTTAAAATATTGAAGAGGAAAATAAGCGCTGCTATTGTGTTCAGTTGTGAATTATCAGTCCCCATCCCATGAAAAGTTTAAAAAGATGTTGAGAGCATTCAGTTGATATTGAACATGTGATCTTGAATTACTTCGTTAGAATTACCAATGTGGACGTAATGAATGCAGGCATATAATACTTACGAGTACACCCAGGCACCCCCTGCAACAGTTTTTGAACACCTGTTGCACTTCCAGATACCAACAGCTTTTCTTTTCATGGCTTCCTGAAAATACGACATATATATAAAATATGTTTTGTGCTTTTAGTATGCTTGACAGATAAGCAATAATGTAACACAGCAGCAACAAAAATCACATGAGGGCGGAAAAAAAAGTATAACATCACTCACTGTAATTCATATAGTATGCAAATCACCTAAAGTATATTTATATTATTAATTATCTTTATAAAAAATAACATGTAGCATAAATGAAGAGAGCTCATGTTCCAGACTACGGAAATTACAAATACTAATGTTAGTCTATTCAATAGGGAAGCAAATTAGACTATTCTATTCTATCTATGTACTCAGGTCCATTGCAGTCAGGAATTACCCATATCCCCTCGACCATTTATCATGGCATTTCACAAAATGAAAAATGCATCAGTAAATTCCGTTGATAAGGTCACTCTGTGGACATCCTACTTTGCTCATACGATGATTCCAAACCTCCATAGTCGCCTCATACAACATACATAGTGATGTTATCCTTCTCTCTCCTCACATTGACCATTGGGAGAGGGGTGTGTGTGCGTCACACCATTAATAATACTGTATATGTATGCTTATAAGCAACTAATGGCAGCTGAAAATGAATGTTGAGACATTCAAATGTAACATTCTTCTTCTTTCCTTCCTTCATTGCCGTTGGCGTCGAGGGGAGATACAATCTGCGATTCTTTGCTCTTCTATTGGCCTCTTCTGGTGTTATCCCTCCTAGTGACTCTATTATTCCCTTTATCCATCTCTTTCTCGGTCTTCCTCTTAATCTGGCGTTTTCATAGCGTTTGTTTATGACTCTTTGAGTCATTGTTAGTTCTTTTTGTCTTGTTATGTGGCCGAACCAATTTATCTGTTGTTTCTTTATGTATTCGATGCCTGGTTCAATTTCGAGTTTTTTCCTCAGGTCTGTGTTTCTTACTCTGTCCCTTAAGCTGTTTCCTGTCATTCCTTCTGACACATTTCATTTTACCCGACTGGGCTACAGACGTTGGACAACCCGTGTTCGATTCCTGCTGGAAGCAGTGTGAATTGTACTTGTGGTTGGGAAAAAAAATTAAAAATACCCCAGTGGTCGACCCAGCCATTGGCAGAAATGGGTACCAGGGTATTACCCTGGGAAGGTGAGGAATGTCGCTTCACATCTGAGTTTCGATGCTTGAGGCGACACTATATGGAAATATCCGAACATTTCTGGATAGGTGGCCGAGCACATATGGGTGTAAACTCGTGTGCTAAGACGCCGGTTCAAGTCTCGTACTTTACCTTTACATTTCATTTTGGTGGTCGTTATCTTTCTTATTATTCTAGAGAACAATATAACATTGCAACCATTTAATCAAAGACATTCGCAGAGTTTCAGAACAAATGTAAAACATTCCACAAAAACTACTGTCACAAAGTTAAATGATAAAAGTTGTCTTAAAATACTAAAATAAAGTGTAAAATCTATTGAAGTAACAGAACAGATAATTGTGGTGATGTCCTAAGTACAGACTCTAATGATCACATACCTTTCCACAAAATGGGCAAGTGTATGTGCTATGTTGGGTCACTTCCATCTTCTTGACAGTCTTCCTGAGTGATGCACCATATCTAGTGCCATACTTCCCAACAATACCAACCTTCTTGGTTCGCTTGGCCTGAGAAAGGATTTAAAAGAACCATTGAGCTGATTAATAATATAATCTCTAAGCTAAGGCTTTGCAAAATGAAAATAGGGGCTATTTAAGTATCTAGCAGCTATTATATTTTTAAAAATGTGTTATTTGATATTTTTACACCACATAAGATGATAAGACGTATGTATCTAGTCTTTTGTCTTCTTACTCTATTTAGTCTTGGTAGTGAAATTAACTTTTAAGATTGCCTAGTCAACATCAACGTAAATGGTTAACAACATGGTTGTTAAAACTTAACTGAACTGTGCAGTGTGACTACAGAGTAGTTGAATGACTGAGCGGAACTAATTGTATAATTAATCATTAGTTTAGTAGTTCAAGTTCATCATCGAGTGGCGTTACTGCATCATCGTTGGTTAGCATGGAGCGTCATTCCACTGACTCTGTCTCTTGCTTTGGTATACGCCCTATACGGTATTGCAGTTTGTTTGTCATAGGGGAGGCTGAGTTGTCTATCTTTTACTTTTGATGTTAATCGTCCACGTTAGTCCTTTTATTTATCCTTCCAAGATTACTTTTAGTAGGCTGATATGTCTTTTAACATGCCCCAAAAAGTAAAAGTCTAATTTGCTTGCTTACTTTGACTGTGATCTTTCCATTTCTATTCTTTTGTTTATTTCAGTTTTACTTTTTCCATCTTTCCATCACTGGTGTTATAAGTTCTATATCCAAGGGTAGCTCTGAACTGTCTCCAGACTTTGAGAGTTTGATATTCACTTGTAGGTTTTAAGTATTACAATACTAATATTGGTTTGTTTTCTGTGCAGTTTACAATTGTTCTCATGCAGATGAGATCAGAGAATATGATGACTTCTTTTCACTTTTCAATCTATTGTCCCGCTGATTTTTCCTAAACCAAATTGTTCTAATCCAATTGATTTTATTCTGAATCCTTCCTTGCCTTGTATAATATAACTTTTAGTAGTTTTACTAGCTTTAGCAAGATTTTTGTTACTACATCATCATACAGAGTATAAGTAATCAATGACAATGTCTCACTTCAATGTGTCAATGTGACTTACTTACTTACTTATTGAATAAAATAATGAATTATCATCTCTAATATTTTTTTTATTTCTTTAATGAGATGACGAATTACATAGTCTGCACACAATACACATCTTTCATTGTCGTTTAACTTATTCTCCAACAAATTGTTTATAAACAATAAGTATGTTTCACAATTTTTTTATGTTACTTTGTAATTTGTTGTTACATATTTGTTGCTACACATATATTATTCAATTTCGTGTAATTTCTCGAACTTGGGCTCGAAAAATTCGGAACATATGTTAATGTATATTATGTAGATGTATGGTACATTTAATTTGCAAAAGTTCTTACAAATTATGTAATAAAAATTTGAAGAGATCGTTCAGATTATGACGGATTTAATTTACAGCAAATCCAATACACTCACCATAGTTGTCGGTAAATTTTCAGAAAGACTAAACAGGAAGTGGAAATGTTTAAGGACAGAAAAACTATCTTTCAACGAACAAGAGCTCCTCTACACATTTCATATAAACTATTTCCGCTCATCGTGTTCCTGGCTATTTCGTATTTGTGTTGCAATCAAGTCGCTCTAGATTAAGTTTATGGTTTTAGCTTAAGTGATTAGCATAACATGTCGTCCTTTACATGTTTAACATGCAGTGTTGCTTTTCAGGATGTTACCTTAGGCCGTCTTCATTACAAAACAGATTGGCACCGTTATAACTTGAAACGAAAAGTTGCTAATTTTCCCCCAGTTACACTCGAGAAGTTCGAGGAAAGACAGCAACAGCAGCAAGATCAGCTGGTAATAATCGAGATAAGACAGTGAACGATTTAGAGTTCATCGCTATTGATTTGTTTTTACTTCTAACTCACTAATCAAGTTGAATATGTATGAAAATGGTTAATAAAAAAAATACTTGTATATGATTAATTTTAACTTTAAAAACAAAAACTAAACTAAAGAAAAAGTAAAATTTGCAAAGTCATGGAGTCTCTGTCTGTGACACTACTCACTGACACATCAATTTACCACAAACTTGAACTTAACTTAAATTTAAGACATTGAGACATTCATTAATGTTATTAAGTTCACACTCAGTGTTTTATTTATTTTTTAGTATGATAATATATCAGTAGTAGAGTGAGTAGTATTAGTATTTAAAATTTAAGTATTCAAATTCAATTCATTTTAAAACATTTGTTACTTTTGTATCATAAATTATTTTTATTTAATCTATGTATTTCTAAGAAATTAGTAGTTACTTAAGTTACAATAAATATAAGAAGATTTCTTTTAAATACAAAATCTCTTTTGTGTGAGTGTGTGTGTTTTTTTTAATCTTGTAATAATATTTATTGTAACTACTTAACTACTAAACTAACTCAGTCAATAGTCAAACTCTCTCAAAGAAGTGATACCAGCACCAGTTCATCATGTGTATTTTTCAATGAAGGCAAATATTTTATAAAAATACAGCTTCTTATTTGTATCTTGTTATAATATATTATAGCTACTGCTTTTAAAAAAAAAAGCTGAATCCTATAAAGCTTAATTAATTCAGTGAGAAGTTTCATATCAATTAATTTTTTTCATTTCAATAAATTAGTTAAGTATCACAGTACATAACTTTTAAATGGAAATCTTAAATGAAGTCATGTTTCTTAATTAATGTTTAACCATTTCATACACAGGGACAGGAGAAACCATCCTCTCAAGATACATGTTTCTGTAAACCGTGCAATAAGGCCTTCAGCACAGTAAATGCATATGACAATCACATTCAGTCGAAGAAACATAAGGATGTCATCTCTGAAGCTCCAAAACAGAAGAAAGATACTAGGGCAAAAGTTCAGCCCGTCGCTGTTGAAAATAACATCAAATCATTGCCAAAATTAGCAGCTAAAGAAGTAGCCAGTGAAGATGTTCAAAAGCCCATGGAAGAAGGTTGGTGAGAAGTGATTTTGTAATAGATTTATTGTTATTGTATATTGCTGGTGATTTCTGTGTAGGGTGTTACAGTGGATTCTGGTATTTGGAATCTTACACACACAAGACTGTGTCTAACAGAATCAATATGTGCTCATTTTGGGAGTTTTTTTAATTTAATTTTTGAACACATTGATTGAGGTTTGGGTATAAAAAAACATATTGAACAAAAAGGTGGGAAAGAAATTAGGACTCCTGGCTGACAATCAGATCCGTTGTGAAAGAATATGTATTTGCTCATTGCACACTTTCATAATTTTTTATTGTTAAAGCTTTTTGTTTCAAATATAGATTTTATATGTACTTAAAGTAAAGTGAAAAAAATTTAATCAGCTATTGTTTTGTATCTAATTTCTATTTTCCATAGATGATTCAGATGTTGAGTCGTGGGATAGTGCTGATGATGAAAGTGGCCTTGGCATTGAAGAATGCTTGTTTTGTTCTCAAGTAAGCGCTTCCTTACAGGAGAACATAGACCACATGACAGTGCATGGATTCTTTGTACCTGATGCAGAGTACATAAGTGATCTTGATGGCTTAATCACATATTTAGGTAATTTATCATGTATCTGATTAATAGTCTTTGTAATTCTAATAGCACAAGCAATTATGTCATATTCTTACGTTCTGTTTTTAATTTATTCTTAAGAATTATTAAATTGCAGTTATTTTAGTTAATAGAATTCTTCGTCATTTCTAATTTGGCTTACAACAACTAGGGGTGAGATATTTTGTTTTTTGCTCAACTGTTTTCAAGTTATGTCAGAAATAATAGAAAACACTGATGCACCTTTGGATGGTATTGGATTTTGTGATGCAAAAAAAGTGGTGGCAATCGGAAATGAAATATGAAGCTTAAGGTCCTGATTATCATAGTAACTCATCTTTTCCTACTTGGGTTTGCAACATGTATGGATTATTTTTCATTAGATTTTCAGTCACCTAGTCCTATTCACACTGAACCCAACTACTGATCTCCTGAGTGTGGGGGTTCAAGATGCACAATAATGCAGACTGCTAGGATTCTGCAACTCACAGCTGACTTATAGCATGTTCAGTGAACCAGACTTGATCAAAATCCTACACCTTCCAGTGGCAAACCTGGTAACATACTGACTAATCTGACTTAGTCAGTAACAGTTGAAGAGTGAAGGCAAAACCATTGCATAAAAGTTAAGGGTGCAAGCTTGCTATAATCCATGACACAAGTCTATTAAATGCATCATGTCATTGTTGACCTTCTAGATCATTTGCTGCATAGACAGTATTTACATGTCTTGAAAAGTGTCCTGGAAAGCTATTATAGAGCAGTAATCTCATGCTGTGTGGTGGTTTGCATGTAAGAGATGCTTTTTGTGTGATGTTTTTTGTGTCATGTTTCAACAGAAAATTGCTGTTCTGACTTTAGCCTTCTCTTCAAGGACCGATCATTGTGTCTTAATGTGTCATTCTTTAACACAGCCATTATTCAACTGTTTGACACTGTTCTTTCATAGGACAATTCTTTGCATTGTGCGCCTAGTAGTAGTTGGTTCCTGGTGGTCTCAAGAGACATTGTTTTAATTACTGGTGTAATGATCTTTTCAGCAGCTGCCTTTTTATTTCTTTTAATGAGCCAGCATGTAGTTAGTTCAATTTCATATCTCAAGTTTAGTATCACCTGAAGATACCTGCCAACTAATTCTCTCAGTGTGTGCCTTCAAAAACATCATTTTTAGTTAACTACTGTCAACAGCTACAAATCTTTATTCATATCAAAACTGGGCATGAATTGGGTGTCTCATGAAAGTGAACAGGAGTTCTTAGCTTGTTATGTTTCAGAAGCTGCTTGGAATTAAAAGAGACAGTCTTAATCCTCTTTTACCCACCAATAGTAATGAGTAATTTAGTGTTTTCAAGTAACTGGAATGTTGAAAATTGCAGGTAACCTATTTTTTTGCTTAAACACTAGTTACCAGCTACTCTTCCCACTTGTGTTAGAGTAGACAACGCAGTTAATACAATATTTGCCACAAAGTATTTTTTATCTTAATGTGTGACAATCAAGGTCTAAATGTGGATTAGACACAGTAACGGTTGCAGATATCGCTTTCTTAAAAGGCGTGAGCATCTAAATGAAGTTGGCTGCATTTCTTTATCCTTACTTTATTCTCATTTTTCATATTGGAACGCTGCACAATTTTCACATTTTATAATACATATATCAGTAAATTGTTTTCACTATATTCAATATAAACAGGTGAAAAGGTTGGAATTGGTCATGTCTGCTTGTGGTGTAATGAAAAGGGCAAGAGATTTCACAGCACTAAAGATGTACAGAGGCACATGATAGACAAAGGTCACTGCAAGATGCTGCATGAGGGAGATGTTGTATTTGAATATTCAGACTTCTACAATTACACGTATGTGTTTACCACATATACATTACTTCTATTTACTTCTCTCTTTTTGCCGGAAGTTTTGTTTTGTTATAGCTATATGAAGGCCCACTTATCACTGCAAACAAATGAAAATCTATAATTGCTCAACCGCCCGTGCCAGTGAAATCATATGAATTAATATCTCATTGAATATCCAAAGAAAGAAAGGCAGTTTAGTTTCCATCAGAGCACCTATAGCACATGCCATAAGATATAAAGCCAAGCGGCACCGAAAGTTAATGAAGCTGAATACAGAAACACCATCCAGATGAAAAGCATAGCTCACTGCATGTGAAAAGCTACTAAACTCAGTAGCTCTGGCTGCCAACAGACTGCTCTCTCTCTCTCTCTCTCTCTCTCTCTGCTTATCTGTCTCGTCTGAGAGTAGGATTTACTATTTATATTGTTGCTACTTCTGGCTTCTATTATTGTCTATTCACCCCCACAATCATTATTTGTTGATCTAGTGTCTATCCACCTACGCTGTCTGGGGCCAGATTAAATTTTCATGCCCACTCAAGGCCTTGACCTTGATGTCTATTACTAAGTTTAATATTGCTTTTTTTCATTTATAGAAGACCTACGCTCTACGAAAGTAGAATAATGCATGAATCAGCATATATATATTGCCACAAAGCCCACAAAAGGAACACCGAAATGAGCCCAAATATGTGACAATAACCATGCAGACAAATATATCAGCATGCATAGGTGTAAGAAATGTGTAGTGGGTGTCCTATGTGTATGAGAGTGATATGTTCATACCCTGGGGCGACAGCGAACCCAATTGGGCAATAAGGCGATTCTCAAGGGCGAACTACTGTTAAGATCTGCCTTAATTATGACAAAATAATTATAGTGAGGTTATCTAATATTTCTTCTGTATTGTTTGTGCTATTTTTTTAACATTTTGATTTGACCAAAGTTGTAAACGTACTGTTTGCTTTTATTAGGTCAAGTTATCCTGATGGCCAGGATGAGCAAACTGATCCAGATGAAGTAGTTAGTCCTGAGGAGCTAGATGGAGATGGTTACTCTCTCACCCTTCCTTCAGGTTTGTTCAGAAATAAATAAATAGAGAGCTGCTAAGATTAATAGGGAGGTTCATTGTTGACAAACTTTATAATTGCATTGAGCTCTTTCTCGTGCTTTACTTTCCTTTCTGAATATTTTCTGATAGTACCATAGAGGCTATATAAATCTAAAAGAGTAATTTTACTTCAGCATAACTGACAAATAAATCCTATGATTTCAGCTGAAATACAGAAAAATAGTGTTTAATTAGTGCCAAGTCATAATACAGAAATTTAATGTAGTTGATTTGTGATTGCCAACAGGGGCTGTGATAGGACACCGATCTCTGATGAGATACTATAAACAGAACCTGGTTCCTCATATCCATGAACCAACAAAGAAAATTCTTCCCAGGATGCTCGCTCACTATAAAGCACTTGGCTGGACAGGCTCCTCAGGTATGCTTTACTGTGCTTACGATAATGACCTAATTGTGGAGTATTTACAAAGTAAGACCTTGTTGAGATAAATCCAAGCCAGCACTGACCTGCTGACTATAAAGAAATCCAGCTTTTATTTATAAGAAATGTTGGTTTTTTTATTATTCTCAGATCAACACTCCTTCGGGATTATCCAAGTTTCTCAATATATTTTCTGAATGAATTTCTCTGGGATTGTATGTTTGTCAGGTCACATCATTAATATTACAAATAGAAATTAACAGTGGTCTCAAAAGAAGTGGAATGTCTGAGAAAAAATACTGAATACATGTAACAGAGTGGGTAAATAATAAAGGGGAGAGAAGGAGGAACAAGATAAATAAAAATAGAAATTGAGGAAAGGAATAAAGAAAGAAGTCCGTAATTAGGTCAAGGGGAATGAGTGAAGATTGACAAAGAAACATGAGGGAAAACACGAGATGAACAAGGGATGTATGAATTAACGGAATGTTGAGTATGGAAGGGAAAAATTAGACTAGCATGAGTCTCGTGCAAGAGAACGAAGGGAAAAGAAAGAGACACGAGATTAAGATAAGGTTAGTCAGTTAGAAGACAAGCGGTCGACTAGGAAAGTCGTGCCGGGGAAGGCGTTAGCTAGTAAGCTGACAGCCTCCGAAAACGGTTGTAAATATGTTAGTTCAGAACCAGCGGTCGAGGAAGGAACACGTCTGACCGTTGGTATATTTGTGAATAGTATTCTGTGGTTATATGTTAGGCCAGCTTTAAGATGGACTGTGATTATGTTCGATAAGAGGACTGTGTGCATTAGAACTAGTTAGTAGCAAGTCACTAGGTTGATAATGCTACGCTATGATCATACTAAGTGAATAGTTAGTACCATGAGTCTTGGTGACTTTAAGCCGTATGTCTCGGCGGGACTCTGGTAGAAAAAGGGAATTGTGATTCAATGGGAGTGAGTGGAAACTCAGTTATTCATAGCGCAGAAGTGTAAGCTGATCTTAGAGCCACGGTTTAGTAACGTGCACTCAAGTTAGAAGTGTATTCCAATAGTAATTGTAGTTAAGGGTGTCACTGGACTACGAGACGGTGACATGTCACTCTATGTGATTGACACCAGTGTCAGTGGTGTAAATGGATTGCAAGATTCATGTTAATTATAAGGGCAGCGAGATTGTTGCTCAATTCAGACTTTAGCGGATAGGTTCTGATACATTTGTCGAGTGGGCAAGTGGTGATAATTTAGTACAAGTGGTGGATGTTAGAAATAGGAGAAAGCATGTTAAGTGTGAGGAGGTAGATAATTGACTGTTGCAGCACTACGGAATTGCTGTCAATTCTACAGGAGTGACAGGTTAGGATGTAATTACTAATGTGTTGATTGTAATTGTTATTGTATACATGACTGTGAACGTCGCTTGGAGAAGTACTCAAGCCACGCAGTCAATCGTTATTAAAGTTATGTGATTTTACATATATACGTGTTGTCGGAGTGTGTAGTTATTCATTGGTTAAAGCCTCGTGATGAACGAAATGGGTTGTCACATTAATTACAATACGGGAGTACTAACCCATACACGGCAGGTGAAACTGACTTAATCGTTGAGGTCAACAGCGGCCGAACTAGGCCAGTGGCAGTGATCGGTCACGAGATCCAGTCGGGAAAAAGGGCAGCCAGGCAGAGCGTGCAGGACGCTAGGCCTGTATGTAAACAACACGATTCCAGGCGAGGGCGACCACAGTAAGGGAAGGTTTGCCCATGGGCAGTATGCCCGTAGCACTCGAGTTCTTGTTCGAGTGTTGAAGCAAGGGCGCTACAACACGGCTGTGCAATACCAGACAGTCGAGGACGCTACAACACGGCTGTGCAATACCAGACAGTCGAGGAAGTTACAACACGGCTGTGCAATACCAGACAGTCGAGGGCGCTACAACACGGCTGTGCAATACCAGACAGTCGAGGAAGTTACAACACGGCTGTGCAATACCAGACAGTCGAGGAAGTTACAACACGGCTGTGCAATACCAGACAGTCGAGGACGCTACAACACGGCTGTGCAATACCAGACAGTCGAGGAAGTTACAACACGGCTGTGCAATACCAGACAGTCGAGGAAGTTACAACACGGCTGTGCAATACCAGACAGTCGAGGGCGCTACAACACGACTGTGCAATACCAGACAGTCGAGGAAGTTACAACACGGCTGTGCAATACCAGACAGTCGAGGACGCTACAACACGGCTGTGCAATAACAGACAGTCGAGGGCGCTACAACACGGCTGTGCAATACCAGACAGTCGAGGGCGCTACAACACGACTGTGCAATACCAGACAGTCAAGGAAGTTACAACACGGCTGTGCAATACCAGACAGTCGAGGAAGTTACAACACAGCTGTGCAATAACAGACAGTCGACAGACAACAACACAACGACTAAGGGACGTATGCTGATACACATCTCATACTAAGACGTGTGTAAAAGAGTATAAGTGGAAAACATTGAAATAACAGACCGGTTACATACAGACATCATGACTGGTGATCTAGGTAAAATGTAAACTTACGTAAATTCAATAAAATTTTGGTGAAGATAAAGTCAATAACCAGATGCTGGCAGATTTTTATACAATACCATGCAATGAGAGTGTTATATACACTATCTATCTATCTATTGACCTTTCGAGCCGTAACCGGCCCATAGGGCGTAGACCAAGATACACCTTCTCCTATATGAATTTTTGTTCTAGCAGTTTTCTTTTAAAGATATTTTATTAAGTCTCGCCATCTGTCTCTGTTCTGTGCAAGCAGTTCTATCTCATTGAGGGAGCCGATTCCTGCTGCTCTTGCCTCTCTCATCAATGTTCTTCTCAGTGTCTCCCTGGGTCTTCCTCTTTTTCTTTTACCTGTTGTTTCCCATATGAGGGCTTGCTTTGCTATTCGATTATTATCTCTTCTCATCACATGTCCAACGTATGACCATCGTCTTTTCTTTATTACTGAAGATATTAGTGATTGATTGGCGATTTCTCTAATTTCCTCGTTTGTTTTGAATTCGTTCCATTCTATACCAAGTATTTTCCTTAGACATTTATTTTCGAATGCGTTCAACTTTGTTTCTATATCTCTTGTTGTTTTCCAGCTTTCACACGCATACGTAAGGGTTGATAGTACATTTGATTTGAATAGCCTAAGTTTTGTGTTTGTGCTAATGAGTTTTGATTTCCACAACTTTTCAAGGCTTCTGAAAGACATTGCTGCTTTAGCCAGTCTGATTCTAATTTCTTTGCTCGTATCCCCTTCTCGATCAATGTGACTTCCAAGATAGATAAAGTGATCGATCTCTTCTACTGGTTTGTTTTCCATGTATATTTTGTCACTTGTTGGAATTAAACTTTTCATGACTTTAGTCTTTTCATGATTGACCTCAAGCCCAATTTTGCTGGCTATTGATGATAGTTCATTTGTGTTTTCCTGCATCGTTTTTATCTGACTGCTGATGAGAGCTATGTCATCAGCAAAGTCGAGGTCCTCCAAATGGTCTCCTTGTATCCATTCGATGCCTTTATTACCAGTGCAGCATTTCTTCATTATGAAGTCCATAACAATTCCAAATAACAAGGGCGATAAAATACATCCTTGTTTAACCCCAGTTTCTATTGGGAAACATTCGCTCAGTCCTTCCTCTGTTCGAACTGCACATGTGTAACCATCATACATGTCTTTGATAATATTTATGATTTTTGATGGTAAACCATATTGCTTCAGAATTTTCCACAAAGAATCTCTATGAATACTATCAAATGCTTTTTTGAAGTCGATGAAGTTAAGTACAAAAGGTTTTTGCTTTTCAATATGTAAATAAGTTTTTTCCTATAAAATTAAGGAAAATGAGTATCACTAGTTGTAGATTTTTGCAGCTGTAAGGTGCACTTTATAGCCAGACATGATTTTATTTCTTTGAGGTTTAACTAAGATTTTTTAAATCTTGTTTTCTAAAGGGCTACAAGTGGCACAGAGAGTCAAGGATCTCCAGTACATGCAAAGGCTTCGGAATAGATACCACACTAAACTGGGCTGTAGGGCAAACAACCTTCGCCATCATTTTAGAGATCCTAATGGGTTAATTATGTAAGATGTGTCCATTAGCACGATCATGGTGCATGTTTCTTACATTCTCTTGCCTGTACTAATCTATACTTATTTTGTGGGTAAATAGTTCCAAGAAATATTGTGGTTGTGTTACAAGACATTTGTTTAATACATTCATGAATTCATTCGCACTTGCAGATAAAGGTTTAATTGTTTGCTGTGGGTGGCTGTTTATGACAGAGACATTGATTATTTAAATAAATTATTTTCTATAGCAGCAGTGATAACCTGATTTCTTTTAATTCCTTAGCCCATTGCCCTGTTTTACAGAGTGCACCAAATCTATCGAATGTTGTATAAAATTTTGCCTCTAATGTTCGCTACTATGTGATCTGCGTGCTTTTAGATCTTTGGTAAAGTGGTCTTACGCTTGTGTTACTTAGAATTTATTAACTGTCTTTTCTCAACCTTTCCTACGCATATGATTGGTATTTTTATGTTGGATAACTTTTGTTTATTGCCTTCAAAAATGCCTGTTTTTACCATAGTAGTGTTTAATGTTCTTCAGCATTTGTTTTTTTGTGTATCATATTGTTTTTGAAAATGTCTCAACAAATGTGTATCATTGATCAGCTATTAAAGATGCATTAACAATTAATTTTAATTGTACTTAATTTTTTTTTTTTTTTTTTTGGGGTTTGTTTCATTACTGTGTGTTGAAAGATAAATAGAAGTTGTATAGTCTTTTTAGGGACAAAAATATATTGACGTGATATTTGGGAATTTTATTTGCCTTGTGGAAATAAAAATGGAACAAAAAAATCAGCCTCTCACACTAAATCAGTAACATCAAACACTATGGTATATAAAATACTGCTGAAAATGCAGGCATCCATCCAGCAACAGAGAGAGTGATCAACAACTCACAGCTGACTGTATCAGGATGAACATTGTCAGAGCTTCATGGTGTGTTCCTGGAAACAGACTACACATTCTGGGCAAGTAATGATTGAAGAGGGGAGGCAACCCAAAACTCATTTAGGTGGGTTGGACACTGATATTACAGTCTAATTGCAACACATCTGCAACAATTCATTGTCATTTAAAAGATGGATGACAGTGGATGTCCATTTATTTCTTTAGTAGAGTTACTGATTTATTTGTGGTTCATCACCATTGCACTCCGAACATGTCCTTAGGTGCTCAGATCTCCTCCTCAGCATGTCCAGCAACTCTAGAGTCGGCGACTCTAGTTCTGTGTTGGCTGATAAGTCCTCTTAAATGTCTACTAAGTTTCTGGCTGTGCCCATCTTAACTCCTATCTCTTTCATCTGAAGGAGTGACATGGACTCATGGTTTTTAAAGTCCTGTGCCCTTCTCGCATTTCTGAGAGCATCGATTGCACCTGCCTGATTCATTGGTTAACCATCTTCGGCGACAGCAAGCTAACCAACTTGTCCATTTTTTCATTTCCATGTACTCTTGTATGTCCAGGAACATAGACAAAGATGACTTTACGTATTGTTGACTTCAGCAATGTCTCTACCCATTGCCTGTGGGCAGAGCCCACCTCCACTTTTCCAATGCTCATTGAAGCACTTGTATGTGGACATATGTGTAGTCTTATGACTCCAACCAGATGAATGCCCTGGTCACTGTCAGCACCTTCATCTTCATGATACTTGTGGTCATAGCATAATTAATCTTACAGAAATGAGGGCTGTTTAAAAAAATACCATGTTTTTATATACTATTTTGAAAGGGACAAAACCAACTAACCAGAGGCCCTAAATATACTCGTATATGTTTACATACATCTATATATGTAATATAATTTTATTTAAAGATGTATGGCCTGACTGATATAAGTGCTCATCACACAGTCGAATCATTTGAAGGTGAAATTTGATAAATATTTCCTTCCATTACATAGATACCCATGAGGAGGAAATATATGGATTCAAACCCTGAGGGGATGAAAATCGGAACCATAATTTATTATAATATACACTGAAGTACTGATAAGAGAGAGTATTAGTTGCCCATGACTATGTTTTTCCTCAAACCAAACCCTCAGAGGATGAGTACCATGTACTGTTATTAAAAATTGTCTAAAATTTCAGGAACAAAATAGCAATGATATTTTTTTAATGAGTGGTAGACAAGGTATTAGAAGGCATAAACGTAGACAGCAAGGATCTAAGAATAATTAAGAACTGGAAATCAATGGGAAATGTTTCGGCAAATAAAACATTGTGTTAGGCAAGGTTGTGTGGTGTCACCAGATTTGTTTAATATTTATAGTGAGATTATTTTAAGATCCGTATGGGGCATGACTGGAATAACAATCGGAGGTCGTAATATGAATAATCTAAGGTATGCTGCTGATACAGTCTTAATCGCTAAGAGTGAAAATAAGTTACAAGAAATGTTGGAGATTATAGTGAAAGAAAGCAAAAATAAAGGGCTCAGCTTTAATAGCAAAAAGACAGAAGTAATGGTAACAACAAAGAAAAAGACATAACTTCAGTGCAAAATAAAGATAAGTTGAACAATATTAAAACAGGTAAATCTTCTTTCCTTTCAGCATCGAGGGGAGATATAATTTGCGGTCGTTTGATTTTCTGTTCGCCTCTGCTGCTGTTATGTTTTCTAGCGCTTCTAATATTCCATCTTTTTCGTGGTCGACCCTTGGGTCTGGTGTTCTCACAACATTTACTGAAGTCTCGTTATGTTGTGTTTTGATCTTTCTGACTTGTCACATCGTGTGCCTTCTCCGCAACGAAGGTTGGCTACCATGGATCACCATTCTACTCTTTCTTGCTTTGATGGTGCAGGCTGTCATAGATTGACTTGACCATCTTTTGATGTTAATCGTCCATGTTAGTCTTGATCTGCCTCTGCTTCTTTTACCTTGTATTTTTCCTTCCAATATTACTTTTAGTAGGCTGTTGTGTCTTTTAACATGCCCCAAAAATTTCATTTGTCTTGTCTTAATTGTATTTAGTAGTTCTCTTTTTATTTTCAGTTGTTTTAAAACTTTATCGTTTGTTATCTTTTCAATCAATGTTCTCATGCCGAATATGGCTTCTTTTGTCCCACTGTTTTTCCTGAATCCAAATTGCTGCTCATCTAATTCAGTATTGATTTTATTCTGAATCCTTCCCTGTATAACTTTTAGTAAAATTTGGGTTACCTGGCTTATTGTTCTGAAGTCACTGCATTCAACTGCACCATTCTTTTTAGGCAATGCAATGAAAGTTGATGTTTTTAGATCGTTTGGTATGTATCCTGTATGGTATATGTCATTGCATATGTCTGTGATCACTTCGACGCCAAACTCTTCTATAGCCTGTATCATCTCTATCAGTATATTGTCAGGCCCTGCTGCTTTTCCCTTTTTCATTGTTTTTATAGCTTTTTCTGCTTAAGATTTCAGGATTTTATAGTTGTATGTACATTTTATGTCTGACTTTTTGTCCCTTCCATCATGAAATAATCCTGTTATATATTCTTGCCATCTATCTATTATATCTTTGTTGTCAGTTAGCATTCTTCCCTCTTTGTTTGCAATACATCCGTTTCCTGTAGCTTTTTTGTCTTTATTCGTCATCCTCTTTATTTCTGTGTGCATCTCTCTTAAGTTTTGTTTACTTTCCATAGTTTCTACTTCTAGACATCTTTGGTTGAGCCAGTCTTCTTTTGCCTTTTTGCACATTCTCCATATTTCATTGTCTATATCCTTGTATCTGGCAGTGTTTTTCGCTTGTCTTATTTCTTCCATTTTTTTTCTAAGATTTTGTCAGTTATCCATTTTTGTTTTTTGTTGCTTTCCTTTTTGGGCAGGGTGTTGCAGGATTCTTGCATGCTGTTTTTTATGCATTGCCATTTTGTTGTGACTTTTTCCTCAGGATTTTCTCCACAGAACTTGTCACATAGCCAAACCATTTTATCTGTTGTTTCCTTATATATTCTATGGAGAGACATGATCACCTACGCCAGCAGACCTTGAAACATGGTGTGCAACTAATCTATAGTGCTAACTCCAATGTTAAGTCAGTCCTATATACATAGCTGTGAAACAACAAAAGCAGAAGTTATGAAGATATAGACTTTGTTTAATGGATGCTGACAAAGAATAAAATGATAGAAATTAACAGGATGTCTATGAAAGTGTTTTTTGAAAACCAATGTTCCACAGGGTGTTGAAATGTAGTAGACAAAAGTAGAAAATTATGGATGAAGTTTCAGGTTTAGGAAGGTACTATTTGACACACTTCAGCCAGCAGAGGCTGGAGGGATCTCATAGACCAAGGACTCTCTGAAGATGAGAAACGATGGCGCACAAACGACTTGAACTTAGCCAGCAAGGCCACACAGACGGAAGAGCAGTCAATCTCTGTTATCAGATCTTTGGTAGTGTTGAATCGTGCGCTGTTCTGGTATCGTTACAACGCTGGTACACGGAGACAAGACGACATGCGATAACTTCAAGCTGACCCTCATTCGTGTGGGGACGTTGTAGGAGAGTAGACACTATAACCAGCTCCGGGCGGAAGTAGAGAAGGTCCTGATGTTTTGCATTCATGAGAGGTGCCCAGCTAGGGAGGATTACAAGACATAAGGACCTAGCCGGAAATGTCCTGATTTGTGTGTGTTTGTCCGGCCAGGCATTTTACCTTCTTATTTTCAGAATAAACACATTACTCATATTTTGTGAAAACTTCTTTTGCACATAAAGTGTTTTTTGTTTGTTTGTTTGTTTAAATTATTTGGCAATTCTATATCCACCTGACATTCATCTTTCTGTTCACTCCGATAATTGTCACCAAGTGTACTTCATCTTTAAAAAATTATTTAACAAAAACTGGCCAACAAGGTAAAGAAAATATTTTTCGGACAAGACCCTTGACCTAATTAAAACTATGCCCAAGTGACGCTTTGGGGGGAAAACCATTTTATATTATGAAGATTGGGAGACTGGTTGGTCTCGAGACAGAGATGTTGTGGGTTCAAATCCCGGCTGCACTAGTTGATGTTTTTCTCTGCGGCAACCACCCCTGGCCTCAGCAACGAGGCCCGGCTTGAAACGTCAATTACTCATGAACGGAAAAAATATGAGTACCTTCTAAGGCGGAGTTATCTGCCTGTGCGGCGAGGGACCCCTGTGCACACGTCTGGCGGTGAAAAACGGATTAACATGCAAAACGCAGTTCCTAGTCTCTGGGGACTTCGTCAGAGGTAAAAGCTGGCGAAAGCAAAAACAAACAAAAAATATTTTATGATGACCCTTACTATAATGTGTAAACAGATAACCAGTTCGTTGTAGGGAAGCCTGGAATACGGAATGGGGGAATTATGCACACTGTCTACTTGAACAAAACCTGGTGTTGTTACCTCCACATGCTGCTGCTGCATTGATTTGAGAACTGGCCTCATGAGGACCATCACTCTAAGCATGTGTTGATGGTGGACAAACATGGGCACTGACACCACATTACCTATACTTCAGGAAGTGTGAAGAGATTCTTTCTCATTCTCCTTTTTATCCTGCTACGTGAGGTTCGAAGCACCGGTGGATATTCAGAGGAGCAACGGAGGATGCGATTCCTTTAATATTTTATCAGACATAACACGATCTCAACCCAGATCACTGAGTTAAATGTCAATGCACAACCAGTCACCGTATTCACTATTATAGCCGTGAGGCCATATCGCTCAAGGAATTCGATCCGCTACTAATAAATAGCTGTAAATGTCTATGGCGATTAAACCTACAAAAAAGCCTACATCTATCAACCTTATAATCTGTATCAGAACTAGTTAGGTCATTTCAGAAATCACCTCCCTAGGTGCGATGACAACAGTGGTTCAACTACTAGAATGGCATTTTCACTCTTTATTGTAACATAAAGGTATAGCAGGAAGGAGACCAATTTTACTGCAAACTCCTTAAACGACTACGCTGCGTCTTTTAAAAAAACACTGTAAGGTATGTTTATTTAAAGCAAAACCATGTTTTTTTAGAACTTACAATGCATATAACTAATATAATGTCCTATAATCTTGATAATTTAGGACAATAATTGAATGAACTATTTTACATAGTGTAAAATGCAGTAATCTTTATGTCGCAAAATATCATGCTAAAAATGCAGTCTATCGTCCTGACCTCCTAACGTTTCGAACCCACCGTCCGCCGCTGGTTCAAAGCCAAAATGTTATCACTCTAGATTGAATACAATCACGTAATCGAGTCTACTTGTATAGAAATAGGCTTGTTTGTGGACCTATGGTGATAACAGAATTACCATGTGTTTGCAACAGAGAATATGAAATGATGGCCACGTGAACAAGAATGTAGTCTAGGTTGTTGAATTAATTGGCTTTTTATTTAGGTGCAATGTGTTGACAGATATTGGGTAGTTGTAATAAATAATGTTACAATGGGACAGCTTATTGCAATTAAACTGAATTTAAAGTTACTAAATACAGTATCAAAGTTATAGTGATCCTAGAACTTGATGGAATAACCACCAACATGGTCTTCTTAAAGATCGTTCAATTATCATCAGATAACGTAGCAACTGGTGACGATGATTATCTCTCTGCAACTTTCTATCTCTACAGCTGTTTTAATTTCTTTATTGATTTCTTATTAAATTATTCACATTGTCTTTTCTCTCTGCTTCCTGTTATTTGTTTTTCCTTCGATTTTTGCAGTTGTCACAATATATTCCATGGTACCACTCCATTCTCATTAATTTTTTTTTTTTAATGGCTGTTTTCTCATGTTGTTGGCCAAAAACTTTATATTTGCTTTGACCCCTTTTTGAATGCTCTAATTACTTTTTAGTTGCTCATGGTATTCTCAATATTCTTCTGTAAACCACATTTTTCTTTTTGCAACTAAGGGTGTCCTTGTCTGGTCCTTCATTATGAGAATAAAAAATGCGATTTTTTAAACATTTATTTTAATTGGCTTTAAAATTATGTGCATTTACCACATTCACGTCGTATACGCACTTCATCGACATTTATAAGTGTTGCCTGACATGGGATAGCTGTGATTTTTTTTTTTTTTTTGGTCTTTATTCGTTCGCCAGCTTTTACCTCTGACGAAGTACCTAGAGACTGAGAACTGAATTATACCGTTTTTCCCTGGCAGCTGTGTCCGCGGGGGTTAACACAAGTAGATAACTCCGTCTTTGGAGGTACTCATATTTTTTTTCCGTCCAAAAGTAATTGACGTTTTAAGCTGGGCCTCGGAGCGGAGAACAGGGGTGATTACAGCTGAGAGAAATCATAAAATAAAATCCCAACTGGTGCAGTCGGGATTTGAACACTCGAACTCTCTGTCTTGAGGCCAGCGAGACCAACTAGTCCCACGGATAGCTGATAAATATATTATCATGATCTTATGCCGTCGCTGCATCGAAAGTTAGCTATCATGGATTCACCCCACTTTTTTTGTTGTTGTCTTGATGGTGTAAGCTTTTACAGGTTTTCCTGTTAATCTGTTGATATTGCTAGTCCACTTTAGTCTTTTTCTATTTTCATTTTGGTTACCCTTACACGTTATCCTATTTTTACCTATCTCCAAGATAACTTTCACTTTGTTGTGTCTCTTTACGTGTCCTTTTTTTTTTTTATTAAATGTCTTTTTTTTTTCAAATTGCATTTTAAAAAAACTATCTTTACGACACATAGTACCATTGCTGGTGTATGTCGGGGGGCAACGATAGAACCAGAGGGATAAAGGCCGCTTGGTCAAGCAGTCGCCACGACGTGTGCGACTCAGGATTTTTATTTAACCCTCGATAGAAAAAAATCCTTTCTGTCTACCGCGGGCTTCGAACACTGCACAGTTGTTTTAGCCGCACGTCCACGCGCTCCTCAAATTGCATTAATTTGATAATTATTTCTTCACTTTAAGCTATTTCATTATTTGTTTTTTTTTTCTCTCTGTAAATTCAGTTCTTCCTATTCTCTGTAAATCTACATTTCAAGGATTCGTTTTTCTCCTCCTCCATTTTCTTATTTATACTTGATATACCACTTTATTTTATTATTTTGTTTGAGTTCAGGTGTGATTTGCATTGTTATACTCCCTCATTGTTGCTATATGTTTTTATTTTATTTTTATTTGTCATCATTTTTCATTTGGCTCATGACAAGTCCGCAACACCGAAACAGCTAAATTCTCGACCTCCATTGATTTTTAAGCTTTTTCCCCCTTCATATAACAATCACTTGTAGATATGTGTACTATCTCTGTTTATTATTATAGTATTAAGCATATAGGGAGCCGCGATAGCTCAGTGGTTAGTGAACTTGACTACAAAGGACAAGAGGTAGGGTTCGATCCCAACCGACGGCTTCCAGGTTCACCCAGCCTTAAATGGGCACTGGATTTTTTCTAGGAAAGTAAAGCGGCACGGGCGTAATACCGACCACATTACCTCAAAAATCATGTGCTGAAGGTCTGTAAAATTTATGGTCACTAACACCATATTCCCTATACGCCACTTGGAGTGACGGGGGTACTTTACATTTTTTTATAAAAAATATAAAACTACTCAGTGGCATATATATAACAGTTGACACATACCCTAAGATGTACACAAGTCCACAAAAAGCAGCAGCCATAAGAATTATCAATCAAACAGGTCAGTTCCAACGTATAAAACAAGGAGTCAATTTAGACATAAGGAGTTAATCATGGACAGTAGACAAATAAATAAAAATTCTTAAAAAAAATATACCCCCGCGGTCGACCAAGCTGTTGGAAGAAATGGGTACCAGATAGCATTCTTGGAAGGCGAGGAATGGCGACTCGCTCGTGAGTTACGATGTTTGAGGCGACACTAGACAAGAGTCTCCAAACACTTCTGGATAGGCAGCCGAGCACATATGGATGAAAAATCGCATGCTAAAACGCCGAATCAAGTCTCATACCTTTAAATGAAAAGACGATTAGAGGTCATAAAGATGGGATTTCTCAGAAGAATGTTGAGAATTTCCCGGGCCAACACAAGAAGGTAGCTCCAAAAGAAACATTAGAAATAAACTGGCAAAATAGAGGGAAAGAGAGATCGCGGACGACAATGAGAGAATATACTGAATAGCTTAGTGTCATGGTACGGAAAACAGTTACCAACAGAATTTATACGATGCGCTACGGATAGAAAATTGTGGAAGGACACGACCGCCTACGCCAACCGGTATGGGACATGATGACGATTAAACTTATGCATATTTCGTTGAAACTGTGGTTATTTCACTGCAGTCAACATGGATTGTAAAGCATGTCACTGAATTTCCTTAGCGAATACAGGTATAATGCTTGTAATTATATTATAATTCCCTAGGACGAAATCACCTGTTAGAAGATATGAGTTGGGGAAAATGCAACATAAATTATGATAAATGAATGTTTTATGCCGCGACTTCACCTATACGCTTGAAGGTCAAGGGGTAGGCAAGACAACGTGTCCGTGTCTTTATGTTACTATTAATAATAATCTCATTATCATCCTGCTGAATGGAACCTGGCTGTATATTAAAGTTAAAGATGTCAAACTGTTACATATATAAAATATATTTAATTTCGAAGTGATTCAACATTTATATAAGACCTTTGATATCAAGTAACCGGTATCTCCAATATTTCGTCCTGTCCCTATCTTTTATTGACATGGAATATTCTTCAAGACAGAAGCTTGAGATTAGTAGTCGCTCATTGACATACTAAATGTATATTAGTTCCACTAAACAATTTTATGAATAAACACAATTGTTTATTAATACAATTATTAATATTTGTTTGTAAATATTTATATAATTCTTAAACTAGTTATATAATATTATCGAACGTGATGTCCCTACTACATTTTAAATGGTGTCTCCTAATGTTAAAGGTTATCGGCTATGAAAGTTGCCAATTTGACTACGCTTAAGTAAAAATTAAAGAAATTTGGCTTTTTCAATGTAGTTAGTCGCACATAATTTTTTTAAAATATTCACTTTGTCTTATTTGATCTTTAACAGACTATTTTTGTGTGTAGAAATATTAATTGTACTAGAATTACATACCATTCTGTTTTAAAATAGTATTTTCTATAAAAAAGGCAACACACTGAAAGACAGAGCTCATAAACATTCAATCACAGTTTCAAATTTTGTTTGACATTTGATTATAGCTTTTTAAGTGTCATAGTTCGAAAGTAAACACTGTTCTAAAGTTTGCGTTAATGCACCCACGCTGTGCTTTTATACATATTTATTTGCACATGAAATCACATAAAAGAAATTGGCCTTTTCATGATACCAGCAGTACAATATCATACGAAAGAAAAGACGATATGTGGCTAAAAAAAAGGGATTTGATGGATCAAATGGAGCATATGCAAACATTGTGCAGACAATGAGCAGCATCTTATGTCCCGAGAAATCAATTTTGTTGACTGAAAAAGTTCCTAATAAGAAAGAGAGACCGTTTTTGATCTGGGTGATTTAACATTAACCGCTGTATAATTTTGTTATAACTTGTAATAGTCCAAGTGAGTAGGCTAACGTAGTTGCTGCCACATTGAGAGAATATACTCTCTGACAGTCTCAATTAAGCACAAATCACAAATAAAAAAGAACTTACTTTTCTGATGCTGTTATAATATTTTGATCAAAATAATTGCTAGGCAAAGATTGTTGTGAGAACTTCATTACATGTGCAAAAATGCTAAAAGAATTGACATCTGACCAGATTTATATTGTAACTTTAAGTCGTTTATTGAATATGATAATAACAAACTGGATAATAATAACGCATTTCACGTTATACACTGGTGACAAATATGTATGACGTTTTTTCCTCGCTTTTTTAAAAAAAAAAATAAATATATTTTTAAAAGTATTATTTGGCTAAGAAATAAAATGTTAATTTGGCAACCCGGATCGTTTGGACACTTTTTGGCTTCCGGCAGGTTGTCGTCACAGCACGTCAGGCAGTTTGAACAATCCTGAAACCTTTCAGGTTAAAACAAATCTGGTAGGTTAGTAATGTCTGCACGTTCAACTTTTTATTGTCTGACCTATAGTCTTTTAAAGCTTGTTGGTAAAATGAAAATAATGCTTCATAATTATAATGATTTTGTTGCGAATACGCCCCATCACGCAGTTTTCAATGTTCACATGCTTTCGACCTCGACAACTTAACGGACACTTGAAGGATATCCGCCCGTTATTTTTTAGACTGAGTACTCTTTTAAAACTGAGATTATTAAGTATGTATATGTATATTAATTATATTGTGTGTGTATATTAATATTATAAACCGAGTCTTTTATGTATAATGACGTTGATTTGGTTGATCCCGGATATCAATTTAGACAAAAATGACGAAATGTCAACCAACCATCATCATTGATTGAACATGCCATCACTCAGGAAAACCTGCTTCAAGGGCACTCAGGACAACTGCCTTTAATTTTTTAATGATTGTACAGTTAGTCTATCTAGTATAACATTAGGTCCATCACGTATACTAGTAGTTCCAAAATCTAAATCAATGACTGCTAAAAATAAAATAACGCTAGTAACACTACACTGTCTACTGCAGTAACAGACACTCAGTAACAGTTTTTATTTAGCACAGAGGACAAATCAATTAACCTAAATTTTACTTTAAATTAAAGTTTGATTTTTATTTTCAGAATAATTTTTTAGGTATTTTATTTAGTCATTTTTGAAAATAATTAGACACAAATTTTAAAAACATAAGTTTAAAAAAATATAACTATAACAAAATTGTTAATACATCTTGTGTATGTACAATAAATTAATTATATAATTAATTAATAATTATTTTTTATAAAAAGTAAAAGTTATGTTATGAGTTATGAATTTTATTTAATGTGAGTTGTTATAGATTTTTCAAAGTTAAACACGTTGTTATAGATTTTTCAAAATTAAACACAGTCACTTGGGTGTATCAAAAACATAATCTAGGTTTTATTCAATGAATGCTCCTTCCAAAAGGGTTATGATATAAGATAAATAATATTACATTTTAATATTATTATTATTATATAGGTATAAGCTTTACGTTTATTTGTATACTTTGGGTTGTGTAAAGCTTTACAATACTTTACTGTTTAGTGTTTCTTTGTGCTCATGGATGATGGATGGCACTTGTTTGTGTTGTAGAAGTGAGGCTTGTTGCCCTTTCATACTTTGTCTGTCTTGTCTTTCACTGAATGTTTACCTCCTTCTTATCCATCTTCAGACATTCAGACAATGTTTATTCTAGATAACTAATTCTAACTCCTAGAAACCTATTTGTGATTTAAAAATAAATATTTTCATTCTCGTTTGTTTTATAGTCCAGATTCATAGACATTAGATGCTGTTGATATTTATCTGGTATTTCTGCTTATCCCTGTTCCAAAGAATAGTAAGTTTAGTTCATTGATATTATTTTAATTTTTGGAATTGCCCGGTTGGCATCTTTATTATGATATATGCAGATATAGGTAGTCAGCAAGAATGGTAATCCGCAGGAATAGCCACTCTCCAACACTTAATCATTACTAGGGCTCTGATTTTTATGACCCAGAAAATGTCAAATATAACCTAAAATGATAAAAATATGTTTGCTTTTAAGAAATGATTTATGACCTCAAAATACAAAATATGACCTAAAAGTGAAAAATAGACCAAAATATGAAAAATTAATTACTCATTTGCTATTAAAAGTGATGTTAAAACTGCTTAATACAGGATCTTCTAAACGCAAGTTTTATTGTACCTAAAATAACTAATATTATTTTATTATAGCAAAAAAAATATTAATGTCCGTCCCCCATTTGGTCAAAATATGATCTAAATTATAGTCAAAATATGAATATTTTTTAAATCAATAAAAATGTTTATTCAGAAAGGCAAGAAACATTGAAATTAACTTGGGTTTCAAAAATGCATATCAGAAAACAATATTTTTAAATGTCATAAAAATACAAGCTCTAATCATGACATTATAGTGAATGTTTCTGATTTCCCATGATTTCTTCTAATTACACTTCTGCACTCATTGTATAGACTCTTGCATAATCTATGTTCTTGTACTCCATAGTGAGCCACCATTTGCCATAGATAGTGATAGTAGTATGAAATTTCTACTATTAGGTAAAGTATGGCATGGCCTTGTGCTCCACATGGTTGTTATGATAGCCATGTAGATCGTCCTGGGTTAACCACAAAAATGTCCAACAAGCCGTCAGTAGATAACACATTCCCTCAGGAAGTCTATTGAAATATAAATAATGAGATCAAGATCAAAGTATTATTGACCATTACGATGTTGAAAAAAATTTTAAATGATTAAATACAATTAAGGCAATGAAGGATGAAGTACAGTTTAATATGACAAGTCAGTGTTGTTTAATATTTTGTGTCATTTGACATAGCAATACGACGATTTATCATTGACATTCAGTGAATATAAATATTGCAACAATTACCATCAGTTGCAACAATAGGAACTTCCGCCGTTCTTCATTTCTGCCCCTTAAATATGTATTTTTCTTCCTTGGCACTAGGTATGAACATGACACAGTAAATAAAATTATTGGCACCCAGTAATGCCAACTCTCAAATGAACAATCTGTGAAACCTTTCTCTCCACAAACGAAAACCCTCCTCAACAGAAAACTTCACCCAGAAGCTCAACGTGTGATTCCTGTTCTATCATTTATTTGTAAACTTTCTGGTAATGTATTCAGTTATAGTCATTTGCTGCACAGGAGTTGAAAGTTTTAAATTGTCTAATTTACAATTGAACTTGTTGTAAAAATACATGACAGAAATTTGAGATCTGTAACAGTAACACAATGGTAGTCGTCAGTATGCGCAACCTTCATTATCTACTATAAGGGAACTAAGCATCATTGGGTCAGTCTGAATTCAGTAATTTTATTCTTATTCATAATTAATCACGTAAAATTTATATGAGCAATTCGTGGGGTGGGCGAAAGAGAGCTGCAGTCAGACCTGGGCTGAAAGCAGTCAGCAACTTAAGCTGACTGTGCACCATGATCACTGTTCCCAAGCTATGCAGCTACTACTGCACATCAAATTAGTGCCTTTAGCATTCAGTAGGCGTGGATGTGTTGTGTCACTAGTTTATTACAAAGTCATGATATTTGCACCTTTAGGCCTGACACATCCATCATCAGCATTTGCTTAACAAATTTTGGCCAGGCAGCAACTTTTGACCAACTTTTTTATTTTTTAATTTACGTTTAACTGCCAAGGGTTCTTTAATGTTAATGTGCAGACAGGGCATCCTGTTTTTTTACATTTATTCTGAGTGGGCTGGAATCATGGCTCTCTACCAAGGGATGGTAATGCAACAGAAACCACAGATTCAGTTTTGAAAAATCCCAGCCACCTTTTATTGAATTTGAACACAGAACCTTCATATCCAGATGTCTTACCTTTAGACCACCCAACCTCAAGGCAGAGATCAAGAGAGAATACAACCTAGTACCCATACTTGTCATGTTGATGTTGGATGTATTGAGATGAAAGGTGCAAATATCACTGCTCATTGTAAACCACAACTTGCATCTATGCCAATTAACATAAACTTGTAAGGGTGGACATTAAGCAAAATAATAATAATCAATTTGTTCATTTTGGCAGATGACTACCCACAGTGTTTTAACTGCTTTTGTGTTCCTTTTTAACTGTTTGATGTGTTTATCTTTTTAAGAATTTTATTGGAAGAAAATGTTGATGTGGAGTTGATT
This sequence comes from Megaustenia siamemsis, assembly GCA_032433765.1. NCBI lineage: Eukaryota > Metazoa > Mollusca > Gastropoda > Stylommatophora > Ariophantidae > Megaustenia > Megaustenia siamemsis. The sequence goes on from JAVIAB010000051.1 coordinate 98,056,714, forward strand.
TTGATATTATTTGTTATATTTGTATGCAAAATGCTTAATTATTGCATTATGGGTAAGGCGCAACAGACTTCGGATTCATCTGGGATAGCATCAACTAGGAAGATGCAGTCATCTATACAGACAGATCTTTATTATGATTTCAATTTTTATTGTGGTTTTCATGATTTCTTACTCTGTAGACAGAGTAGCCAAGGAAAACGGTTTGTACATTATGACCACGAGTAGCATGATGCTGGAGGTGATGAGAGTGACCAGGGCATTAATCTGGTTGTAGTTACAAGACTACACTCACACATGTGCACTAAGTGATTTGATGTGCATGATAAGAAAAGTGGAGGCAGGCTCATGGGGTGAGTCATTGCAGTAGTTAAGATACTTGGTGTCACCCTTGTCTACGTTACTGAACATGTAGGAGTATGAGGAAATTAAAGAGCGGACAGGTTTTCTAGCTGTGCTGTCATCAAAGATAGTCAGCCAGTGGATTGGATGGATGCCATTAATGCCCCCCAAGGTGCAGGAAAGGCACATGCCCTTGATAACCATGAGTCCAGATCACCGCTTTGGATGAAAGAGATGGGGGTTAAGAAACGAGAGACTCAGAACTGGAGTTGTCACTTGTGGGACATGCTGAGGAGAGAATCTAAGCACCTGTGGACATTTTCAGAGTGTGATTACAACTCAACTCAATACAGGTTTCCTCCAGAACCCTTTCATGTGCCTAATAAAGATTGACCAAAGAGAAGATTGTTGCCAAATGTAGATGTGTCATAATCTCAGGGATGTCAGTAGCATTAATAAGGAGCAGCAGCATATTGCATTCTCTTAGCTCAGCAGTATGAAAATGAACAAAGGGTAAATAACATTTGTCAATAAAATAGGTCTGTGTGACTTGTGGTCTATTGCAGGGAAATAGTACGATTACTTCATTCTGCGCGGTCCTTGGTCTTCCATCAGAGTTGCTCCAGAATGGTTTGCTCCTGCTTCCTTCATACTTGGCCAGATTGCCCTTGCTGTGCCTTTTTCCCCCCTTCCATCTGAAATCCACTGCCTGGCAATTATCCAGCCAGCTATACCATCTGCCTGTTTTCTCTATGTGCAATTCTTCATGGTTGCACCTCTGGATTTTTTGGTTGCTTTGTTTGTTTGGCTGAGTTTTGTGGACATTTTCGTCAGGCAGGTTGCATCGTATAATGACAGCATAATTCTTTGTTTTCTATTGTTTTTCTCACCATTCAAAAACACAAAGAGTACTTATACCCTTTCCGTTAGGTTTTTTGTTCTACTATTGGTAAAAACTGTAATAATCTTCATCTTTTTGTTATCTTTATAGGTTCCCCATCTGGTGGTATCCTTCCCCCATGGGATTGTTTGCTTTTATAAGTTTCTGGTTCTCTATTTTGACAGAAGTGTCAATTTGGGAAAGTCTGATGCAGTTGATGACTTTCTAAAATATTTTATTTGTTGCTTTTTGTGAACATAAATTGGATTCAAATCCATGCAATTTGGTGTGTGCCAATTATATATGTTTTGTTTGTTTTTGTTTTATCACATTTAATAAATCGATTATCAGATGTTCCTGAAAATTGAATAAAATAAAGAAAAAAACAAATGAATCACAATTGATTCTTAAGTATCTGAGAGCGTGCATCCTTTGGTTATTATTGTTCAGTACAACTAGAGCTATGGGAGCTGCGATAGCTTAGTGGTTAGTGAACTGGACTACAGACGAGAGGTCGGGTTTGATCCTGACAGCTTCCGGGTTCACCCAGCCGTAAATGGGTACTAAATTTTTTCTGGGAAAGTAAAGCTGTTCATGCATAATACTGACCACATTACCCCAAAAATCATGTGTCACTTGTTAGTGACGGGGCACTTTACTTTTTTTTTTTTACAACTAGAGCTGGTCCTGACCTTGCACTATAGAATATTTCCTTTTCTAGGCAAATGCTGATTTCAGGATGATGATTTTTATTATGAGCAAAATCTCTTGGACCAAACAAAGAAAAGTGGAAGGCAGTAAAAGCTTTCTTGAATTCTGCCTAAGAGATACTGCAATACTGGGTCTTCTATATCAGTAAACCCCACCACTGCTGGCAACTTAAGGATGATAATTTCATCTGAACTGTTGAGACATTGCTAAAATATTGTGAAAGCAATGAGTTAATATTTTTTAAAAAATATTTTGAAAGTTATTTTTTAGAATAAGATATTATTGTATTATTATCTCTTATACATTTAGTGTTTTCTTTCTTCTTTTATAGTAAGTAATAAAGATGGGAGACGTAGACAAGGGAAAGAAGATTTTTGTTCAGAAGTGCTTTCAGTGCCACACAGTAGAGGCAGGTGGGAAACACAAGACTGGACCTAATCTTAATGGTTTGATTGGTCGCAAAACAGGCCAGGCACCAGGGTATGCATATACTCCTGCAAATCAAAGCAAAGGTAATAGAAGAATATTTAATACAAGAAATTATTATTTTTTTTCCCCCTTTCTGGTGTTAACTCAAATATCATATTCACATACAGGGACATTACGTAGACATAGATGCATTGTGTTGTAGTTTGCTACATAATTGTTGTATTTGTGCCTTTTGGCACAATACCATGGCATTTTAGAGTGCCATGTTGTTCATCCCTCATTGATTCTTACTTGCCTGGCCAAACTGATTTAGTCTGTTTCCAGGGGCATCACTGGTAGATGAAATAGGGTATATAAGGTAACTTCAGAGACAAACATCAATTACACAACAAAGCAGATATTTGTATAGTATTTTGGAAATATTCATAAGCCAACAACAAAAATCATGGAAACAATAATCTTAAACAGGTTTGGGAATGGTGTACTTTGACAATGCATTTTGTAACTAGATATATCTGCACCTTGGCATACAGCCATCATTACTTCAGAAAAAGGTAATATTGTTGGTGAGTCATGCTTGGGGTATGAATTGACAATGTGCTGTGGTGCAGATGTGTCTAGTGACAAGGTGCTGTGTCAAGGAGCACAAGCTCTCATATTTGTGGTTTTCAAATACCAAAGTCATGATGTAATTTGTGCCAAGGCAAAGGTACAATTGTTATAGGGGGTAACAGGGAAGGGTGGAAATGTATGACAATAGAAATGGATGAGTGAGGCAGGAAAACATGGACAATTCACATGGAGAGAAGGGGAGGAAATTAGAGATTAGCTCAGATGGGGTAGCGAATTCTCTGGGTTTTGGGACAGTTCAAGAGTGCTGAGTGGCTGAAGACAAAGAATATATGCGAGGGGTACGTTTCTAATTCATTCTGGGAGAGTTGCTTGGAAGGTCGGCCTGGTAGCAGGTTGCGCCAGAAGGCGGTAGCCAGTAGGCTTACCAACCTTCACATATGTTGTGTTAGTGGACAATTGCCTAGTGTAGTAGTCACACTATTTTACTGTGATTTGGCCATGGACTGAATGTGGTTGATTTGGCCATGGACTGAATGTGGTAAAATTTAAGTGAACATGTTGCAGTTCTTGAAAGATGAGCTATGGGCTCGGTAACGATCTGCAGCTGTTGTGAAGAGCTAGTTACTTGGGAGGATTTAATTCTGTGTGAGCCGAGGAGCTCGACAGCGTAGTAGTTATATTGTGAAATTGAACATTTGTCTAATTCATTCTGTGAGAGTGAGCGGTCGACATATTTAGTCTACTTGTGAGGAACAGTAGAGTTTCACTGGGTAATTTAAGTGAGCGAGAGGCTTGCTAATGAAGCAGTTATATTGTGTGACATGGAACATTGTCTAAGTCATAATGTGAGAGAGCGAGAGGTCGACATAACTGGTCATTCTGAGCGCGCAAGGGTGCGTGCCTATGTGAAATTGTGTTTGTGGAATTGTACATCGTCATGTCTTAAGTGGGTAATGTGAGCGTTACTGTACCCACTCGGGCAGCAGAGTGAATCTGTTGTCAGCTGAATAAAGTTTAGGCCTATTTTATGAATACATTGTCAATAATTTTGAGTCAGTGGTGCTAATTCTCGGTGTGGCAACGAATGAGCGGAGGGTTGCAGAACAGACTGCAAGACGAAGCCCTATGTGAAATTATTAAACAGCGCAAAGTATTACAAAGATAAGGAGGAGAAGTGTACAAATTTTAAAATAAAATAAAAAATAGGCATAAACTTTACTATATTACAATATTAAAATATAGCAGGGAGCCGCCGATAGCTCAGTGGTTAGTGAACTGGTCTACAAAGGACAAGAGGTAGGGTTCGATCCCAACTGACTGACGGCTTCCGGGTTCACCCAGCTTTAAATGGTTACCAGATTTTTTTCTGGGAAAGTAAAGCGGCACAGCGTAATACCGACCACATTACCCCAAAAATCATGTGCTGAAGGTCTGTAAAATTTATGATCACTAACACCATATTCCCTACGCCGCTTGGCATGACGGGGGGCTCTTTACTTTACTAGTCTTAAAATATAGCCTATATGTCTCAAATTGAAAAATTATTGCCTTTTGTTTTTAAGAGTTATGATAAAGCTGGCATAGCATTTTATCAGACAAGATTCTAATATCAAATGTATACCTTAGAAGGGTGCATACAGAATTTCTTGTTGTCGACTGCAGCTGAGCGAGTGTTCTAAATATTATTTGAAGACTGGCTAAAGAGGAATAATTTGTTCGTTTATTTATGTTGTAATGTATTTTGTCTGTTTCACAGGTATTATTTGGAATGAGGACACACTTAATGAATACCTGGAGAATCCTAAAAAATACATTCCTGGTACCAAAATGGTGTTTGCTGGCATAAAGAAAGAATCTGAACGGCTAGATCTTATAGCTTACTTAAAAGAAGCTACTAAATAGACACAGACTGTAGGACCTGAATAACTCACTGTAGAATATACTTATTGATGTTTCTGCAGGATGTATTTTTGTATATTATTAGTACTATCATGGCCTGTACAATAGTTTTGCTGAAGGTTGTCATCTACTTTAAATTGACTAGTTTGCCTCTACACTGTAATACTAGCTTAAGTCTGTTTCAATAAACAATTCAATGACTTGCATGTCATTGACAGTGCTTATGTTCATTATTTGTACTCTTCTGTGTTATAATTGTTTTATCAGCAGTAGCAAGTTCTTCAGATGTTTTAAATGTTATACAATCTTACTTCTATAAACATACAATTTTGTACATTCTAACAACAGCTAGAAACTTAAGTAATAAATCTGGATTATTTCAGTTTATTTTGTGTTACACACATTTTTCTGTTATTGTTATTGTACTTGATATTTTCTGGTGTTTATACTTATTTTAAATGTTTGTTTTAAAATGTTTTTGTTGTGTCTGGTAGGGAGACCAGAGATTTTAGCATTAAATATTTGCAGATTGTATTTGCACTGAGATATGTTTTACTTTTTATTCACAATTTTATTTTTAAAAAATTACTTAAAATTTTGATTTTGCTTTTTTATTTAAAACAAGATGCCCACTTTCTCAATTACCACTACAATTTATGTCTCTCTTATAGAACTTGCCCAGAAGAGAAATAAACTAAAATACATATTCATATAACTTTATGATACAACACAACCCCATAATGTATTGTGACATTGGCATTATGGGTGCATGATAAAAGCTTTCATTGGATAGTAGCAAACAAGTTTATAATTCATTAAATGTAGTAAAACTTGTTGCAGTTTCCTAAGCACAAATGTTCATTCACAATTACTACAATCTTGAAAATAGTTAATTCAACTAGTAGAGTTCAGCCAGGTATGCAAAAACTATAGTCTAATTTTCTTATCAGTTCATTTCAGAGATTTTTTTTTATCAGTTCACTTCAGAGATAACTCATTGTAGCAGTTATTTACATAACGTTCCCACCACAGAAGAACATTTATAGCTGGGAATGCGGTCAATATAAGTGACGCAACCTTTAGGAAAGGTGACATTTGAGTGCTTAGTCTTATCTAAGATGTATGATAAATCAGGCTCAATGTCCGCACTGAGAATGTAGGGAAAGAACTTGACATTTGAAAATGGCAGTCTATGATTTTACCTGGCCAAAAATCTGGAAAGGACAATAATGAAAGGCATGGTTCCTGGACGAATTTAGGGCAGACCAAGAAGATTGTTTCAAGACATCCAGTGGATACCATCACACTATAATATACAAGATAAATGTGCAGACAAACTAGCTAAGGAGGGAGGGAGACTACAATGAAGCCAAATCCATCATCAAAGGCCAGTATATGAAAAATTGAAACCAAAACACCAAAAGTATAATGATAGGGAGGGATCAAGTCATCATATTTTGTCTACACACTGGCCACAACAGAATGAGAAACCATGTGTTCACCAAACTCAAAATTGGAACTACCATCCAATCCCACTATACCCTGGATAACATGACAACAAAATATGTTCTACAGTATTGCCCCCAGTAAACAGGTCTGAGGAGGACAATATCCACACCGACCTCTCTGGAAGAGAAACTCTACGGGGCAAATGAAACAGACAGCATTCTCCATAAGAGAGTCGGGAGTCCTAGTTTGAATGAGCCCATGATATCATAGAAAAAGTTTAAAGACAAGACCTTGAACGTGACAGTGACAACAGAAGTGGGAGATCTGACTAGAGACAGATTCTTTAGACAGGCTGCGGTGAACCCAACGTCCTGGTAAGGATACGCAACTGGAAGAAAACTCATTTTGTTCTACCTATTGGTCCTTTTGAAGCAACGACTTTGTTGTATTTAGGCACTTCTCCCAATTCTGGACATGTCTCTTAACCCTGGCAAGAAAGGTGTCTGCCATTGTTGCTTATTGCCTTATTGTCATTTTCAGTGTTCTAAAGGTAATTTTCTTTTGCCCTCTGTTTATCATCATTGAACTATATAAATAACTTACCTTCTGAAATTATACCTGGGACTCACCACCAATGTTCATGAGCTATTTTGAAACTTTCCATTCTTAAAATAGGTAAGAATACTGAAGAAGAGTGATGATGTTCCTATAAACATGAATTTTTTGTTTGTTCTGTGCTGGTTTTTGTGCTTATGTTAATATTTTTGTTTTCATATTTCTGTCCAATCAAATAATTGTCTATAGCTAGGATCTCCTATGGTAAATGCCTTTCATCCACCAATAACATCTTTTATAAAGGCAAATAATAATCATCATGTGCCATACCAGTTGGCATAGGCGATCATGTCCTTCCATAATCTTCTATCTACAGTGCATTGCATCAGTTCTGTTGTTGACTGTTTTCCTTGCCATGACACCAAGCTATCCAGTATTTTCTTTCTTTGTCGTCCACGATCTCTCCTTTTATTTTCAAATAATAATAAATGAATATTATTATAGAGGGAAACTTCCAAGGCGATAAGTCAGAGGAAAATACAAATAGCTAGCTGAATTGGCTGTGTTCCCTAGCATTTGGCCTCTTGTGGTAAGGCGCTGTGCCAAGGAGTACGGGTTCAAACTTGCTTCGGACCATATATTGTTTTTCTTTCTGTTGTTGATTATTTGTCATTTTTTCAAAGTGCTGTAAACATACCTCTTACTGTGATATGATTTGCTTTTATAAAGGCACCAGGTGCCACAATCTTGTGATAATATTGTTCTTTGTACTTTTCTCTGCCTCTCTTGTCTTTCATAGTCAACGGAAAATGGAGTGTTAGGGTCAATGCTCCATGGTTGTCTCCTGCTATTAATCCATTGTTTCAGTTTTACAGAAACATTATAATCAGCTTCATTAATGCCGGTTTTATGGCAAAATGTACTTTAAGGAGAAGAATCCTCTACTCATTTGTGACCCCCTCCCCTCATCCATTTGCAGTTTCAGCAACCAAAAACAGCCTCTCTTAAACACTGAACTACATGGCAATAAGAGAAAGTGTTAAAACCTCTGGTAGACGTAGATATAAAACACAATTTATTCACTTCTCATAATCTCACATAGCAATTAAAAATGTCATAAGTAAATACTCATAGACTATATGTTTTAAATTATTACCTGGCTATAGGTGCAACATTTTCAAAGCAAACATATCCACCATTACCTATGCATGAGTGAGCTGGAAAACAACTAAAGAGTAGAAAATAAACTGGATGCATTTGAAAACAAATGCCTGAGGAAAATACTTTGTGTACCATGGAATGAATTCAAGACTAGTGCAGAAATAAGTGAAGTAACGAAGCATCCAACAATTTCATCTATAATCAAGAGAAGGTGGTCATATGTTGGCCATATGATGAGAAGAGGTAAGAGAATTCAAAGCAAGCCCTCAAATGGAAACCAGAGAATAAAATAATGAGGTTGACATAGAGAAACCCAAAATAGTATATTGAGGCGAGAGGCAACAACAGCAGGCATCAGCTCCATCACCGAGATTGAGCAACTTGCTCAGAACAGGGTCATGTGGTGAGATACAATGTAGATCCTGTACACGGTCTGACACTTAATAACATAGATGTCAGGCACGAGTAGAATTTCTGCTCTATGTGCCACCTTCAGCTCAAAAGGACAATGGATATAGCTATAAATTATATCACCAAGAGGAAAGCGGTTTGTTGAATTCATAGCTTGCGCTCCAAACCAGGAGAACATGAGTTTGAATCACTGTAGGGTCAAAAGTTTTTTTCCAGTGAAATAAAAACTCAGACACACCTCTTGGCAACAGCTCAGGACAAAAGCCCTTTATTTTTCAGTCCTATATTCATCCTCCCTCCTGCAGACCCCTGTAATGGGATGGTGACAGTTTTTATTTTAACATCATCAAGTGTCATGCCTACTAGCGCAGATAATGATGTCTCCACAACTTGTTATCACTACAGTTGTTTATCAGTTTTATTGCCGACGACTTCCTACCAAACAATTCTCTTCAATCACAACATAAGCTATGTAAAACAGTTTTGAAGCTATTAGTTCGACACTGACTAAATCACAAAGTTGCTAGACGTGACAATTGCAGAAAAAAAAAACCTTTAATACACAAAACATGAAATATAGTAAATTTACTGTGTATGTATGTATAAAATAATAAGAATATGAAGTACTGATCCTGACAATACAATTGAATCTTGGTCTTGTGTGCAGCCAGTACTGCTTTGTGGAAAGGAATCTTTCATAACTTTAATTTTTTTAAAATTTCTCTATATTTCTGCCTGACAAAAAATGGCATCTATTAAATATTGCCTTGTTATAATGTAACTTGATTATTTATTAATATTAATTTATGCATGTAAATTTAACTGTACCGGGATGTAACACAGGTGACATAATAACAATTGTAATTGATAAATTATGATACAAATATATAAACCAAAATTACTTGTACCAGGAAAACTGTAATTTATATAATATAAGATCATGTTGCACCTTAATTAAATAAATGAGACAGAATGTGCTATAATTGCAAATAAACGTGAAGACAACCTGTAGTATAATTGTGATTTACATACTCATGACACCTCCATAAAAATTCCCCATTGTTAAAAAAAAAATAACACTCATTTGAGGTAAAATAAGATCCATCACAGTCAAGCAATATATCCCTTGTGAAGAAATTAATATTTCTGATTACAAAATAAAACAATTTAAAATAAATCACCGGGAAAAGGGAAAAATCAAACAGCTCAAAGCAATGTATTGGTGGTTCTGACACAAATGAAAATTCCCAAGAGTCAGATTAACACATCTGCTTAAAATAAATTATCATTATTACTTCTTTAGTTTTAATGGCACGAGAGATGAGGACCCTGATCATTAATGGAGAGACATTGACTGCATATTTATTAGATGGTGTGATTGCAATTAATGAGTTGATTGACCTCATTCTGCAGTAATTTTAAAGTGAATGAGAACAAGTGAAAATGAACACATTACAGGGAGTTTAAAATGCATGTACAACCAATGCACAAGAGGATGCAACTCTGTTTCATTTATTATTTACAAAAGGAAATGAGCAGCACAACCAATCAACACTACTTTTGATTATAACATAAAACAATTGACATCACTGGAGAAAATACATAAATTCAAAACAATGTATTAGAGGTCCTGCCATAGATCAAATTTACCAGGACTCGTGAAACAGCATATGATGAAACATCACAAGTGTATATAAGTAACAAATCTGCTTATAATGAAATGCCATTAATAGTAAAAGGAATATGACTGGTTAGGAACTACAAAATAAAAAATAATAATTACTATCGATTAATATGCATATAACATGGGAATCACGATTTAACGGATCCCCATTAATGGTTAGAAAATTGGACTCGTGTTTCAGATAACAGAATTACTGAATTAATGCAACAAATAACAATATAATATTTGGAGATGTCAAGTTGAAGAAAAAACATTTCAAATTTAAAACAACTAAACAGTAACATTGTCAAATATAAATTAGTAAACGTTATACAAGGCAGTAACTTGGTTGTAACCATTTGTTGACATAGAAATTGTGAATTATTTTACCACAAATATAGTGTAACAAAATGAAACAAACCTAAAAGTGTCATGATGCAAAATAAATTGGGAACCTCTACTAGAGTACTGGGACAAACTTCAATAAATACGAGGACTGTATACAATTTTGGGATAATTGTTTTTTTTTTTTAAAGCAATTATGTAAGCTTATCATCTACTTTGTTTTATTTCCTTCAAAATAGTTTCCTTGCTTTGTGCATATTATGCATATTATTCTTATGCAAATTGTGCATATATATTAGCAATATGCTAATTCCTGTCAGTGGCAAATACACCTCTCTGCACTGTCGCATTGAATTGGCTTGAATATTCAATTTAGTTAAATTGGTGGTCTTTCCATGTTTCCTTCAGGTGAAGGAACAAGAAAACATCACAGGGAGTATGAAGGGTGCGAAAGACATTTCGCTAACAATTGAGGTGAGCAGGGGCATTATCATGGTGCAGAAACACTTGTCAGCACACACGGTTTCTTGTATACACATCATGGTCTTATTGATGTGGAAAATGGATGGTGTCCTTTGACAGCAATAATTTTGAAAGGACCTGCAACCATTTTTGAATGTGAAATACCATTCAGATGTCTTGTTAGAAAGACTTATACAGTATTCACAAAAGCTGATTGCAGCATTTCACCAATTTCAGAACCAGTTTTTCTGAGACAAAAGAAGGAATCAATGCACAGATATTGTTCAAATATAAAATCCAATTTAAAAATCTGCTGGTTATGCATTCACTTACTGGCATCCACAATGTCCAGAAATATTGGGTTTCTGGTGTGGCTTGCACATTGGTATATAGCTGTCAGGCACATTGTCTTTGATGCCACTTTGCTACATATGACAGTTTTCCGAAGAAAAAAAAATCAGTCATGGAATTTTATGAACAGCCTTTGAAACAAGAGATTAATTATTTTTAAAACATTACCAAGAAAAAAAAATACTCATAACAAAATAAAATAAAGTCAGTTGTACAGCAAATGTTATAAGGGTGTAAAATATTTAACTTCATAGTTGTAAGAGATAGCATTTGATTATAATACAGCCAGTGCTCTCTTTCGTGAGAGTCAATTATTTAAAAATATATGTTATGTCATCTTGAATTTAACAGTAAATTATCTAACTAGTTGTTCATGACAACCAAATTATTCAATGCAATTGTAATGTTAGTAACAATAATGGATGGAAAGATAACTAATTGAAACAGTGCTAAATACCCATTCAATTACTCATAGCTTGTGCTGTAAAGAATGAAACCATGTAGCAGATAACAATCCAATAAGAATCCATTGGATTATGGTAATTTTTTAATTTAAACTAAATGTGATAATAATAAATTGACATTAAATGAAGAGACTAGTGTTGCATTATATCTGCTGCATAGCATGCAATTCAACATAAATATCTGACTGGCCATGAGGTATTTGATTGGCAATCAATTCCCAGTCAACACAATACTAGACCATAGAACTTTGATACGAGCTAGCCCATGTTATGATTGATATTTCCCTCCACAAATTATGAGTGCCTATAAAAGAAGCATTGGCTTGAGTCTGACTGTAGTTAGTATCATCATCATTTTGTCCTCTGATTTATTCTGAACCTTGATATCTTTATTTCTTATGTAAACATTCATCCATCAGCTATTAGGGTTCCTAGCTAATTGTGTTTGTTCAATGTCTGTTGTTGCTAGGGCTCTCTGGACAAATCCATATGTGTTCAGTTGCAACAGCAGACAATGCAATGAAGTCTGCATATGCTGATTGTTCTTACAGCTTGCTGGCTGTGCACACACCTTGCTTGACGTTTAAACCCTTTTGTTCCTACACGTTTGATTTGTGTATTTAACATGTTGTAGACACCAACAATGCATTCTCTATGATATTCATATCAATCAACATTTAACATATCACAGACGGCCTTGAAGGCATCACTGTTGTGTATGCTCATCATCCCTCCCACAGGAACTCCTATTGGTTCTTTCACCGTCACACACTCTCTAACACCACAACAATTTATTCATAAATGTTTTCAGTGTTGGAAATGAACATTTTTGCCACATAATATTGGGTAGCTTTTATGAATTTCAACGTAGATAGTTGTTGTAGATGTTAAATGTTGATAGTCCATTGTTGCTCAAAAGGAAATTAATAAATACACATTCTGTAAATTAAACAATTGTGGATTATATTAATATTACCAGTGCCGTGAATGTTTATACAGTAAACTGGATTAACTAATTTTATTTTAAAGTTAATTGCAGTATAATATAACAATACATACCTTGCAATACAGCATTTGCTATCTGTATGTAGAAACTAGTACTTGATACCATAAAATAATAAATTGCGTATAAACTGTTTTGCTCCTTACTATCAATTGTTATTGTCACATTTATCAGATGACAAAATACAATGGGGCTTAGAGAAGTGAGTCATGTACATGATATCTAGCTTTACCAAATGGACTAGAGGAAGAAAAAAAAAAACAAGGATATGTTTGTGACTTTGAATAGAATCACAAATATTGTGTTACACTTGTTTAGTTCTATGCTGCTGATTTTCTAGTCCTCTATCTCAGCTATTGTTTATTATCTTGTGTTACACTGTACCACTCATCTCATGAGATTGGGCAATAAACAGATATTCTGAATAATTGTTTTTTATTAGGGAAATGTTGTGAGGGATGGAGGAGGCATGCTAAAGAGTAGTAAGAGTATGAAACACTGCAGTTGGAGAAATGACTGTATTTTTGTTATTGAATAGGCCTGTAGCCAATAGTCTTTCATCATAAAGGCTGAGTATTGGTGCACATAGAATTCTCTCAACACTTTTTCTAATATTTTAGCAAGTAATTAAATTTATCACAATGGCTTCCAGTACTCGCAAGAAACACAAGAAGTTATCAGTTGAAAGGAAAGTAATGTTGATAGAGAAATTGGTCAAAAAGTTAAAATCAAAAGCATAAATATGTAGGTAGCATGGTGTTCTGTGAAGCACACTACATACAATCTTGATAAACAGAAACATGTCACCATTTACAATCTGTAATATCAAACTTTTTGCAAGGGTTGTAACCACTCAATCTGTTTATGTAATTTACATAGTACATTCCCCTGAGAACATGAAATCATCATCATCATTGAGTGCCGTCTCCGCAACGAAGGTTGGCTACCATGGAGCGCCATTTTGCAGAACATGAAATACAGTACACTGAACTGAACAGAACATGAAATGCAGTTCCAAAAATGACACACACACACAAAATCTGGGCAGACTTTACCTAATTTGTTTTATAATCTTCTTCTTTTCATCTACCTCTTTTAGTACCTCTTCATTGGATCTGGCAGGTGCACAATGACGGGATCCATAAAACATAAATATATATCTACAACCATATATATATAATGAAATGAACTCCACGATAAAAAGGATGGCGTGGAAATTTGAAAAAGAAATATAATTTAAAATAAGTGAGTTTATGTTTTAATTAAATTGTGGGTGTAGAAAAGATGATACACAACTCAGATTACAAAACACAATCTCAAGAATGGTGAAACAGTGTGCCAAGTTTTATCAGAAAGTGATGACAAAAATTGGAGGATAGGCATTGCAAGTGTAGCATATTAAAGTGATGTTGGCGGTTGAAAATATTTTTTTTAATAAATTAAATGGGGAAAAAGAATATTGTAAAACAATGAATACTCTTGCCACCATTGGAGATAAGCACAAATATTAAATACTATGCGGAGCCGCGAGTAGAGCTGCAGAGAGCATGTAAAATACACTCCTGTTGAGGGCAAGCTCTTTAGCTAAAAAGACCTATGTCACAATAATGAAAATGAGGGATCTTATGTGCACACAGATGGTTATGGTACCAGCAGCAGAGGAGGGTGAGTGGCTCTCATGAAGAGCTAACTAAAGCCATAGTTATAGAAAAATTATCAAGTAATTAGAAAACTAAATTCAAAACTGTTACAGAACAGGCTATCCAACACAAAAGTAGCATGTATAAGAAACTAGTGATACTGACAGATGCACTTTCAGCATTAACAGCATTGGAAAACCCCCAGGAGCAGTAAGCTAAATATAAATAACCTGAGGACAAACCTAGTGCAGCTGTATAATAATTTCCAGAGGATAGTGATCCATTGGAAACCATCACATGTTTGCAGTATACAAGGAAATGAGTATGCAGTGAGACTAATCAAAAAAGGGAGCAAAATTACCAGAAAACCCTCTAATCAGCTATGAAGAGTCAAATCTACCATTAAAAGGTAATACCACTCAAAGTGGAAACAAGACCATCCAATGCCGGGGGTTGGATATTACGAACTGCCAAGAACAGAAGTTATCACACTCTGCATTGGCCACAACAAAATAAGACACGACATGTGCTCTAAACGTAAGATAGGTACCACCAGCTGCTACTGCATCCTAACAGATTTGATAGCAAAACATATTCTACTGTGGGTTCGCTGATACATATAGAGATTGCTGGTGTCGAGGTAACCTAGACAATGTAACACACACACATAATTTTAGAACCCTCTAACCTGTTTTTGACTCACCCTTCGGCTAGACAACCACATATCCCATACCACATGCTCTTTTCCTCTCTAGCCATGATACAGGAAAGTCATTTTTATTTTTGTTCCTCGTACTGGTTCAAAATTATTTTGTTTTGTATGTTTTATTATTAGTTAGCTATGTAAGATTTATTTTATTTATTTACATATTTGTGTGTGTATGTTGTTTGTTTGTTCCTGCTGAAGGCCTATTGCGCTAAAATGTCGTTCAAATTTGTGTCATCTATCAATTACGTAAAGCTTTAACCATATCATTTTTTCTACATTTATTTTTTCGTTTCTCCTTTACATTCTACAAGACTGCCCCCAGTAAGCAAACTAGAAGAAGAAAACATGATGCATGTCCACTGCTTTGAATGAGAAACTAAATTGTGCAAACTAAACCCTGAACCAAATAGCAGGCTATATAAATAAATCTGGAATCCAATTCTGAATGTGTGATGATCGCAGCAGCAGATAAAGAATCATCAAGTACCATCCCTGCTGGCTTAGGTGATTTTCTTTTTCTCCTTTTCTTGTTTCTATTGTCAAAATGGGTTGCACAGTATCTTCCTCATTTTTAGGAAAGCTGCTTTTGCCTGAGCCATTCTGCATCTCACCTCTGTTGTACATCTACCATCTAAGTTTAACATTGTTCCCAGATATTTAAATTCCTTTACATGTTTTAATTTTGTTCCACTTGTCTTTATTGCGCACTGCAGTGATGACTTTTTCTTTGTTGCTACCATTACTTCTGCCTTTTTGCTATCAAGGCTGAGACCTTTATTTTTGCTTTCCTTCACTATAATGTCCAACATTTCTTGTAACTCATTTTCACTCTTAGCGATTAAGACTATCATTAGCATACCTCAGGTTATTTATAACATGATCTACAATTGTTATTCCAGGCATGTTCCTTATGGATCTTAAAACAATCTCACTATACATATTAAATAAATCTGGTGACAGCACACAACCTTGCCTAATGCCCTGTTTTATTTGTTGAAAGATTCCCAATTGATTTCCAGTTCTTATGGCCACTGTTTGTTGCCTGTCATCATCATCATCATCATCATCATCATGTGCCATACCAGTTCGCGTAGGCGATCATGTCCTTCCACAATCTTCTATCTACAGTGCATCGTATCAGTTCTGTTGTTGACTGTTTTCCATGCCATGACACCAGGCTGTCCAGTATTTTCTTTCTTTGTCGTCTGCGATCTCTCTTTCCTTTTATTTTGCCAGTTGTAACCAAGTATCCCAACTTTCCTCTTTTCATGATGTGCCCGAAAAATGTTGATTGTTTTGCCAGTACATGTTCTTTATTATTATTAGATCTTTGCTGTCTACATTTATACCTTCTAAAATTTTAATTATTTCTTGGTGCTTTACTTTGTCAAATGCTTTGGTATAATCTATGAAACATAAGTATATATCTGTTTCCACCTCTATGGCTCTTTCTACTAAAGATATTATGTTGTATATGGCACTGTTCGTTCCTTTACCTCCAAAACAACTACACTGTTTTCACATCACTATTTTCTAGACTGATTTTGTTTCACACTCTTCACATGATGATTCTCAGTAATATCTTAATCATGTGACTCATAAGGCTTATTGTGCGATGATCATTGCATGCAATCGCACCAGATTTCTTTGGTAGAAGAAGAATATCCAGGTATATTAAGGGTGGATGATGAATAGGACTAATCATTGCCACACAAAGAAGAATAAAAACAGAAAAGGAAGGGTTAGCCCTGTACTTCCCCCATCCCTTCTCCTTAAAAGTACTGTGTTGAATTAGGCGTTTATTACATATATATAATCATTGTTTGTGCAGTAGTATGATTTAACAGTATATCCCTAATACAGGGCCACAGCATCAACACCGGTAGCATTAATAGTGAACATTGTAACAATCAAACATGTAATTTTTTTGGTCAAAGCACAGGAAACAAAGAAAGTAAATATAAAATAGTAGATATGTCAACATTCTAAACTATACTTATTACAAAAAAAATGGCATGTTAAAATTTAACACAAATTAAAATTAACAGAATCCCCTTTTTTTTCTCCATCTTGGCCAATCTCATAAAAGGTTAATTATCATAAACATTAATTATATCTAAAAAGATAGTTAAGAAATGTATAATATATATATATATATATATATATATATATATATATATATATATATACATCTAAACATATACAAAAATATACTCCTAATCTTATTAAAGAATGTTATACAAAAAGTGTAAAAACGAAATTTTAAAAATGTAACTTATTTAGCAATAAATGTTTTGCTCTATTTCAAAATTGTTATGTTTTTCCTTTTTTTTTCGAAATGAATATTTTGTTCTATTCCAGAACTGTAAAATGTTGCACTTATTCCAATGCTCTATTCTAAAATTGTAATATAATGCTCTTATTCCAAAATTAAGTAATAAGTTAAAAGAATGTCATTTGATAAATGAAAGATAGAATTTAAGTTTTATACTTGTAGCAATTTGTCTATAGGATAAATAGAACATGTCATGTTTAAGCAATGTCATTTTCAGCCCTTCTGGCTGGTACTTCACTAAGTGGCTGTTGCGATTCTTTCTCTTCAACATTTATAGTTGACTCAAAAGCAGTGGAACTCACACAACCATAATGCTCATTAACATATCTTCTATTAAAAGTTAACAAAAAGATGAAAACAGCACATAGCATGAACGTCTCTCCAACTAAAAGATAACAGAACCACATGTTACTGAATTCCTCCATTAGGTAGCCTAGAACCAAGGGGTTGATCATAGTGCCCACTGAAGCAGATATTAGAATGCAAGAAGATATTGGGCCTGAAACTTTAAACAGCTCAGTTTCTGCCCACAACATTCCAGAAGGAAACACACTAGACATACTTAGTCCGGCCATTGCTGCAAACACAGAAAGAGCTGTGACAGATCCAGCTATGGCACTTATTATAAAGCTTGTGAATGCAATAGCCATGAGTGTGCAACACAAATACAACAAGCGAACAGCAATTAGGAGCTTTGACAGAAATATCATAAAAAATCTGGATGCTGCAAAAGACGCCCAATAGATTGCTGTTATATAAGCACCCTGGGCCTTGGAGACATTATCATATTCTCTAACAAGGAATGTCATAAGAAAAGAAGCAAATGTGTCTTCTACACAGCAGTACAAAATATAAAATAAACATAAATTAAGCAGGATAAAAATAAATAGTGGAAAGGGCAGTTTTCTTTGGACAACCTTTGCTTCTGCCTTACTCTTTTCTGTTTTCTTGCTGGTCAATTCATGCACGAAAAAAATAAAGAACGGTATTCCTGAGACAAATGCAAAAACACCAGTGATTAGAAAAGCATAGTGCACACTTGTTTCTTGCTTCAAGGAAGAAATACTTGTAACATTTGTGTCATTACCTCCAACAATCATGCTGGTAACATTACTGTAATTTAAAATAGTAGTAAAATTGGTATCATTGCTGCCTGTCTTTTCATCATCAGGTCTTTGTGCTAAGAATGGCGCTGAATAAAGTGGTGAAATGACACCCCCAAATGCGAAGGCAAAATGCAGAAACTGCATTAGACCTTGACCTTCATTTCCCCATATTCTCATCTGTTCAGAATTGCCAGCTGAAAAAAAAAAAGATAATTAAATTTATTAATATTTATTAAAATGTTGATAAATTTAATCTTCCAGAATGCAATGAGATCAAGAAAAGTGAAAAAAGCTTCCTTAATATCCTGGGTTATGCTGGAGAAGCTGGGTCTTGTCCAAATTAGAGGTACAACAATGCTGTATTTTCTTCATCAACAGACCTCACATCACTGTGGAGACTATGACAACTATCACCTCAGTAGCCTATCTATTATGGCGTAGATTGTTACCAAGGAATCCAACTGGGAGGTGAAGTGAGGGTTTGATCAACTGTAGGTTGTTGACCCAGCTGGGATGACCACAGATTGCTTAACTTGTGCTACCCAATAGAGAACATTGAATATCTATACAGTTCAAGGATCTATGTTCATTAATTGTTCTTATCATGTAGTCAGTAATGGAAACTAATTCACCTGATAAGGTTTGCTAAAATAACATTATTTGGAATCAATGGACATCTTTCAGAACTAATTAATGAATTCCAATACATCGATTTGATTGTATCTGATTACAGTTACAAACCTGCGATTATAGATTTTGGTTATTCCAAATTTAAACTAATTTACCAAATAAGAAATCCAACACAGAATTTAAAAGGAAAATGATCAGCACGATTTTCTCCTCGTCAGTCTGATATATAAGTCTTTGGCATGTGTAGATTGTTAATAATTTTTCTGGAACAGCAGCCATTTTGGCCTACTCTTTTAACCCTTAATTACAATACCTATCTGTAACTCTCCCACTTATGATGCTGTTGTAAAAATTACTACCACTTAAATGTAACATTAGGTGCTCTGAAAATAGTAATTTTTCGGAACTCTTGACCCAGTACTGTGTGTTCACACTACGGAAAACACAGGGTCTCGATATTCCAGGCTCAGGTTGATTTATGACTAGAGTTTCACTTTATGGACCGGACGTGTTACAATGTCTATCGATGCGAGTGCCAAAAGTCTGCCAGTAAGTTCAGTGGCAGCATAGCTTTATTAGCTGTGTTTCCAGGTCATTTGATGTCTGCTGATGATCAGGAATCACAGCAAAAAGGAAAAAACGGCCAATTTCTTGAAGATTGCAATTTTTTTTTTGCATTAAACGATGTAAAAAATAATTCCAACAGCAATAGAAACAAATTAAACACTCAGGGGTCACCGGAAGTGTTAATTAAGAAGGTACACAGAGGGAGGGTAATGTTTCTATCTATCTATCTATTGACCTTTCGAGCCGTAACCGGCCCATAGGGCGTAGACCAAGATACACCTTCTCCTATATGAATTTTTTGTTCTAGCAGTTTTCTTTTAAAGATATTTTACCAAATCTCGCCATCTGTCTCTGTTCTGTGCAAGCAGTTCTATCTCATTGAGGGAGCCGATTCCTGCTGCTCTTGCCTCTCTCATCAATGTTCTTCTCAGTGTCTCCCTGGGTCTTCCTCTTTTTCTTTTACCTGTTGTTTCCCATATGAGGGCTTGCTTTGCTATTCGGTTATTATCTCTTCTCATCACATGTCCAACGTATGACCATCGTCTTTTCTTTATTACTGAAGATATTAGTGGTTGATTGGCGATTTCTCTAATTTCCTCGTTTGTTTTGAATTCGTTCCATGCTATACCAAGTATTTTCCTTAGACATTTATTTTCGAATGCGTTCAACTTTGTTTCTATATCTCTTGTTGTTTTCCAGCTTTCACACGCATACGTAAGGGTTGATAGTACATTTGATTTGAATAGCCTAAGTTTTGTGTTTGTGCTGATAAGTTTTGATTAGAGGGTAATGTTTGGACAAGGGAAAATGTCAAATTTTGAAGAATTTGTTTTTTGATGGAGTAAATTTTACAACAGTATCAGAATCTAGGGTTCAACTTTTCACTCCCAAGTTCTTTAACTTGTGTAGGGTACACCTGGGAGCTCCTGTATTATCTGAGAGAACTATACATCAGATCTAATGCAACCATATAACACTCTCTGCAGATCTGGCAAACACTGTCATATGGGAAATGTAAAAGTGGTAAGATGGAATGGGAGGTAGACAATGAATTAGAACTGCAACATTAAGAACTGGGCAGGACCTGACTTCGCCAACTCAATATGGCAGTGAGAGACATAGAATACTGGTAGAGTGTTGGTGTTAAAAAACCTCAACAAATCACAGAACAGGGAAAGCAAATGATGGAAACAGGCTACCAAATACATAAACAAACTTATTCCTATTAAAATGCATATCTGAAATTTAGCAGATGAAGTGAAATGTGCAACATAATTTTTGGTTATTATTTAACAGAAGAGATTTCATTTGACTGCTTCTTCTGTTGCTGCTGTATTTGTTGTCAATGTGTATCGAGTCCGCAGTGAGAACTTCGTGTTCTCCTGCCTGGCAGGGTAACGAAGAGCTTGATAGTTTCAGTGATTGTCCCTTTCATTTTTATGTTAATATAGTGGGGTATCTTTACATCTGGGGTTGGCTTGTACCAAAACATCCATTTGTCTGCTCGGTAGGTGTCTTGTTTTACTTGGGCCTCCTTGTCCCCTGTAATTCCGTATACAAGTTTCTGTATTATTTTTGGTTTTAACGTTGGTGGTATCCATTGGATGCACCCTCTTAACTGCTCCTTCTCTTGGTGGCATATCACCATTGTGATATTGGGTTCTTTTAATTGGATCTTCTTGTTTCCAAGCTCCTGGTAACTCTGTTTATGTGCTTCAGTGTAAAGAACCGCTTCCTTGTATCACTGAAGCGGTACAAGGTGTTGATTCCGTTGAGCATAACCCCAGCGGGGCCTATGAGGATACTCGTCATCATAGAAACGGTAATTCTTGAGACATCTGGGCCGTCGATACTGGCCATCAATGTGTCTTTCTCGTGTTTGTTCTCTAATTTGACTTCGTAGGTTGGAATTTCCCACTCAGTTGGCGACATCTGGACCTGTTCTGTTCTTATTCTTTTTATTTTGAAATTGTTCTGGACAGCTTGAATAGTTGACTTGTTTTCTTTATTTCCTTTGGTGTCTTCTTGGCATGTCTTGTTTTCTTTAATCCATCAATTAGCCTTCTTGGCACCTTTACTCTAGACCTTGGGAGGCATTGTGTCTATAAGAAACAAGTCCTTTAGTCATTTTTTTTTTTTTTTTTTTTTTTTTTGGGGTAGTAGAAGTAGTAGTAGTAATAGAGTAGTACTGAGTGTAGTAGTAGTAGTAAGAGTATAGATTATTTTTATTTGGGGAACTTTTATTTTCCAGAATTTTATTTATTTCATAAATGGGAACCATTCCATAACTTTTGTTTTTGTTGCCCTAAGAAGGGCATGAGGGTGTCACTGATAGTTGTCTTCTGGGTCGCTGAAATGTGGCATCTACACTTCCCAGTCATTGTACTCTGTATCTGTATCTGAATAGTAGTTTGTGTTTGTCCATTGGTGCTCGTTTTGTGGAAATTCTTGTGCTGGTTGTGTGTTGTACTTTTGTATTTCTTGGAGTTTCTGTTTTCTAGGCTCGTCTTTGGACATTGTTGATGTGGCCGTCTGGACTTTGGTTCTGTGAGTCTGCTGCTGTGTGTCCTCCTTTGTTGTTTGTTCTGTTTCCTTTTGTTTAGAGTTACGCTTCTTTTTTGTAGTTGGTGGGGCTGTGTCATTGGCTGCTGGTGCTGCATTAGTTATATTTGAAACGATGGTCTGGGCCGTTTTAGTGAGGACTGGTTCCTCGACTGTCTTGACTCTCAGGCTTGGTCTCTTGGGGCACCGGTTTTCCCAGTGTGAGTCGAGACCACAATGGGAACATCTTGTTCTCCTGCCTGGAAGAGTAACGAAAATCTTGATTGTTTCCGTAATCTGTCCTTTAATTTTCAGATATATATAATGTGGTATCTGGACCTGCGAAACTGGCTTGTACCAGAAAGTCCACTTGTCCGCTTGGTAAAGGTCTCTTTTCACCTGGGCCTCTTTGTCTCCGGTCATTTGTGATACAATTCCGTGAACTTGTTCGCATGTTATCGTTGGTGGCATCCATTGGATACGCCCTCTAGATTGTTCCTTCTCTTGGTGGCTTATCACGATTGTCACCTTGGGATCTGTCAGTGTGATAATTTTGTTTTCAAGCACTTGGTACTGTTTTTCGTGTGCGAAGGGTTTCAGCGTGAAAAACCACTTCCTAGTGTTGCTAAAACGGTACATTCAGTTAATTCCGTTTAGCGCAACTCCGACGGGGCCTATGAGTATGCTCGTCATCATGGATACTGTAATTTTTGCGACGTCTGGGCCGTCGATAGTGGCTATTAATGTCCCTTTCTCGTGCTTGTTTTTTAGATCTATCTCATAGGTTTGGGCTGGCGGCTCGGGGGGCATCTGATCTTGCTCTGTTCTCATTTTTGCGTCGGGATTGTTCTGGGCAACTTGAGTAGTTTGGGTGTCTTCTTTGGCATGGCTTGCTTCCTTGGGGACTGTATATTTTATTCTTGTATGATCTCTAATTCATCTATTCGATTTCACTGTTTGAGAATTTCCGTGTTTTAAATCATGATTTCAGTTCACTTGGTTCTCATACTTCTTTGACTTTTCCTCCTTTGCCTCGTCCGGACATTTTGAGATTTTGAGTGTTAAAATACAAAGTATCCTCCTTTAGTCATTGGGTGAATGCAAGCAAGCAAGCATTGCGCTTTAGAGAATCCCACAGGCGACAAGTAAAAGTAAGATGTATGGGCGAATAAGATCAGTAAGTAATGGTAAGACGTATGGAAGATTAAAATCAGTAAGTGTAAATAAAGCGTCAGGGAGAAAAAGATCAGTAAGTAGATATAAGATGCAACAGAGAATTAAGTGCTAGTACCCATATTTTTCAATAGTTACTTTTTAAAAGAATAGGTAATGAGATTGGTGTTAGTGAGTAGAGAAGTATAAGAGTTATCTCACATAGGAAGACGGGGAGACAACAAAAAGAAAATTACCTTACATGAAAAGAAGGTAAGATAATAGTAATTGAGAGTGGTCTTACTTGAGGGAGACAAAGAGATTGGATAAGCATATGCCCGAAAAAGGTCATGGGTAAAGTATGAATTTCAAGAGTTGATTGTGTTACCTAATGTGACAAAGACAATTAGTTTTGGGTATTCAAGGACTGCTGATACAAGCGACAGGAGCTGTCAAGAAGAGAAGGGTGATGGTAGTGAAGGAGTATTGAGAGGATATTTTTTAACAGGCCCAAAGTTAATATCAAGTGCAAAAATTTACTGAGAAATATTTGTGTGATTAGATTATACTTAGAACTATGCATGATGTAGACAGAATGTCTTAAACTCAATTTAACCATTAAGATTCAGGAAATAGTTGTGATGAAATATGATATGGACTTAGATCAGACTAAGCAATTAAAATTGTGTTAAGACTATTAAACATGAGACAATAGTTAATGAAATATTGAATAGACTATGCTAGTATAGAGATTCTGCCTATTGGATGTGGAGTTTTATAACTATGAGACGAGAGCTGCGAACTTGTGCTGTGGGTAGCTTCTAGGAACATTAAAATTAGATTGTGAAAAAACTTACTTTTGTACAGAATGTATGGATATGTGATTTCAGAGTATATTATGTGAATTTGTTGCAAGTGATTGTGTTATTAAATATGTCAACAGAGACATCTCTACTGTCGTAATTTAGTAAGATAGTTGTGATGAAACATGTTGGAATGTAGAGAGAGCTATAGTATATAGGAATCTCTTCCATCAACAAGTTATATTCCTCCATCAATAGGAAAGTAAATAAACTTGGCAATATTAATACTGTTATAAAGAACATAATACAGTCCTTGTTACATTGGTAATTTCTAGTACCCATTTTCAGAGGCTTGGTGAGGGTGTGTAAGTTTACAAACAAAAATTTGTTATACTGGTCACTAGTTAGCAACTGCAGTTACAAAGATGATAAATACCATTCAGAAAATGGCTATGGTCATGTTTGCTAACAATGTATATCACTGTTTGTTACATATTTTGACCCCTTAGTTAAATTCTTCAGCTCATGCTTTTCTTGACATCAAATTGATGCAATCTCCTGATAAAGGCCTACTTGATAGCTTTGGCTAAACTCTAATAATTGATAAAGCTCAGAGTAATTAATCAATTCTCTCCATATCATTATTTACTTAAGTCCACATAAACAAAAATCACAATTTGTGTCTGTCCTGAGCCAATTTCTCAAGCCTGTCTCAAGTGAAGATATTCTCTTTAAGTTCTTTACCATTAATACTTCACGTCTCTTGATTTTCCTTACTATACTAGTTCTTTTACCATATAAGGTTAGTGGTTAATGAAAGCTAATGTAATTATTAAGATATAACTTTAACAGTGACGTCTGAGAATTTATAATTTTAAAATAATAAGTTTTTAATAAAACTACAGAAGAGAAAAAAAAATCAGCTATAAATTAAGTAGAATTACCTGTATCAACAAAACCAGCTGTGTATCCGCATGCAACTCTGATGAAAATCATGAGAGCATAAGGTTTACAGTACGCAGTGAGTGAAGAAATAATTCCCAAAGCAAATGTCCCACCGCACATGAGCAAATTTTTGTTTGCCTGAAACAGAAAAGAGAATTAACAGAAAGGAGAAACATGCAGGAGGATTCAAGATTAAGAAAGGTGTACACATCAAATTTATTTTATATTTTCATGATGTGATTTGATTAAAGCATAAATCACTATAATCATCATCATAAAATGCCACCATCACTGCTTTTGTAGGTGATCATGCAACTAAAGAAAATACTGCCATGAGGCCGAACAAGTATAATAGTGTTTGATGGGCTGGATGAGGTTGCTGCACATACTGCTATGTTTGGCAGCTGATTAAATGAAGCTTTTCCAATATCTGCACATTTTTTAGCATTGTATGCAGAGTCTTCCTAGCAAATCCAAAGGAGTATTCAAATTATAGAGGACCAAGCTTTACATTTTTCTTTCAAAAGCTATCACTGACCACTACCAAATCCCTAACTCTCATACACACCACATATTAGATACACCACATCACTGTCTGTTCGGGCCATAGATGGAACACATGGTAGAAATTCTAGATTCTCCATGTCTGACGATTTTTGCTATCAAGCGTCAGACTTTACACACGACCTGCATTGTATCCCGTCACACATCCTTTTTTCAAGGTTAGTCTCTCAAATTCAGTAAAACTATTAATGCCCAATGTTGGTGCCTCTCACCTCAGAGCTCTTTTAGTGTTTCTCTAGATCTGCCTATTTTTCTTTTGCCAGCCCACAGTTTACTATTTGAAGGCTCGCTTTGCAATTCTCTTATTCGTGCCCATTTCTGTTACTTTCGCACTAGTCCTCAATATTACAAAATGCATACTGGGTCAAAAACAAGAAATAATCACAATAATATTCAATGGATTTGAAAGAAAAACAAAAGAGAAGCAGACCATGACAACATGGTGGAGTCAGAAATACAAATTGTCAGTCAGACTTTGGGCACTATGCAATACTTCTTCTTTCCTTCCTCATTTGCCTTTCAGCGTCAAGGGGAGATATAATTTGTGATCTTTTGCTGTTCTGTTCACCTCTGCTGCTATGTTTCCTAGTGTTTCTAAAATTCCGTCAATCCATCTTTTTCATGGTTGGCCTTTGAGTCTGGTGTTTTCGCAACGTTTATTGAATACTCGTTGTGTTGTGTTTTGATCTTCCTGCCTTGTTACGTGGTCAAACCATTTTATCTGTTGTTTCTTTATATATTCTATGGTGAGGGTTATTTCTAGGTTTTTCTCAGTTCTTCATTTCTGATCTTATCTCTCTGTTTCCTTTCATTCATACAAAACATTTCATCTCAAAAGAGGTTACTTCTCTTATTGTTCTTGCATCTAGGGTCCAGGACTGGCATTGACAGCATAACGTTAGGATAGAGATTGTATTGTAGAGTGAACGTTTTGCCTCTAGAGTTATTTTCTTGTTGGACAATAGTGGTGATAGCTATCCAATGATTTGACAAGCTTTATTGCATCTTGGGTTTATTTCTGCGGCTTGTGAATTGTCATTTGTAAAAAGACTTCCTAGGTATTAAATTCCTCTACTTGTTTTAGTTGTCTTGTCATCTATAATTATGTTGATGTTCTGTTTCTCTTTGGCGACATCATGACTTCAATTTTGTTGATGATTTTTTTGGTACATTTTGTGCCTGTGCTCTACTGAGTCTATTTAAATGTTCCTGTTGGTCTTCTATTTTTTCATATATTAGTGCCTGATTGTCTACATAAAGAAGCTCGTTGATCTCCTCTGTCTCTGATGGGTTGGCTAATTTGTATATACAGTCCACATTGATAAACAATAAGATGGATAGTATGCACCCGTCTCACACCTAATCTAACTTTGAAGTGATCTGTGTAACCTGCTGACTGTGCAGTTGCTGTAGACATTTTTAATTAGGTTGGTTAGATGTTGGCTTACTGTTTTTTTTTGGAACCCTTATTTGAGAATAGCTTAATTGTAGTTCTATTATAGATCTCAGCCTTTTTTCCACAATTTTGGCATATAACTTTCCTACATGGTTGAGCAGCGATAACCACCTATATTGACTGCAGTCTCTCATGCTACCTTTATTTTTCCACATTGGTACGATGATTGCCTGTTGTCAGTCTTCTGTGGCTTTTTGTTGGTGCCATGCTGCATTGAATATTCTGTGCAGCCATGTAATGCCTGTTTTTCCTGCTATTGCTATTACTACTGGTATGTTATCTATCCCCAGTGCTTTATTTCTTTGTGCATATTTGATTACTTCTCAGATTTCTTCTTTCATGATGTTGGGTTCAGTGTTTGTGTGTGGTTTTTGTTGTGTTATTGGTAGTTGGTGCCATATTTAAAAGGTCTTCAAAATATTATTTCCATTTCTGTTGCATATGTTGGTTATGAATTTCTTTGTCATTTATGAGCTCAGTAGGATCATGGTTATCTTTTCTCACTCTTGCTTTTACTGCTTTGTAGCAATTATTATGCAAATGATTGTCATAAATAAAGCAGCAGAAAGCTATTGGATGCCACAAGGTGCACTGAAACTTTTACTGGCACAACAATAAGAACAAAAAAGAAGATATGCTTCTCAGCGAACAGATTGCAAGTAAGTGGTTGTTCAAATTGCACAACTAAAAGTTAACTAAAATAGAATTATTTGGCTTACAAAAAATATTTTCATTATTAATTAAATTATTTTTCCCTTTAAGATTAGCTTTTTATGCTTCTCTTACTGAAAACTTTCTTAAAATTGTATATTAAAAAGTTGTTCAAGTAAAGTAGATTTTAAAGAAACTTTGAGAATACTTACTTTACTGTAAATTGCTCCAGCTGTAAATGAGCCAGTTAAGTAGCCAATAGAAGCACCAGTGAAGAATGCAGATGCCTGCTCTAAATCTGTATCAGTAATGATCTGAAGATCTAAGAATGTTGGCCCTATTTGTCCAACACACAAACCCTGTGAAGAAATGAATCATTTTTTGTTGTTGAAAATGTATTCAGATGCAATTGCTAAAAGATTTTTTTTCAGTTCAAAAGAAGTGGAATTATAAAGAACCTGTTCTGTCACAACCATGGTGATTTCTGCAGCAATTTATTTTGCATGATGATCTTCCTTTGCAAACTTTTAAGATATACTCGTTATAGTTTATGCTTCTGCTTCACATTCTTTTCATGCTTATTAAAGATTTGTATTGTTATATTTCCTGTTCTATACAGTCCTATGTATCTTATTTTAGCACACAACTGTTC
Organism: Megaustenia siamemsis; assembly: GCA_032433765.1. NCBI lineage: Eukaryota > Metazoa > Mollusca > Gastropoda > Stylommatophora > Ariophantidae > Megaustenia > Megaustenia siamemsis. The sequence goes on from JAVIAB010000051.1 coordinate 98,085,160, forward strand.
AGGACTGGGGATGGTGTCAACCTCCATGCACGCCATAGCTGGTAGCACAAGTGATGATTGTGAGTGACTTCCAACAAATAGAAAAAATGTAGTCACATGTTCCCTCTGAATCCAAATCAAACAGAAAATCAATTAAACCAGCACTATGCAATGAGGTTTATTAAAACACTGGAGACTTAACTGCTCTTTCCTGAAGTCCAGGGGTCTGGTCAAAACGGAGTGCTTAGTGGGAAAAAGCAGATGTATCTACAATAAAGGGAGCCGCAATAGCTCAGTGGTTAGTGAACTGGACTACAAAGGATAAGGGGTAGGGTTCGATCCCAACCGACAGCTTCCAGGTTCACCCAGCCTTAAAATGGGTATAAGATTTTTTTCTGGGAAAGTAAAGCAGCACAGGCGTAATACCAACAACATTACCCCAAAAATCATGTGCTGAAGGTCTGTAAAATATAGGGTCACTAACATCATATTTCCCAATACGCCACTTGGCGTGACGGGGTACTTTACTTTTTTAAAATCTACAATCAACACTTTACAGGAACAATCGGCCTGCATATGCTTCCAGAAATGCTGGGACAGGCGTATATGGGGGATGTCCAAACTGCAATGAAACTGATTCAATGAATAGAATTTACGTTCAAGATTGCTTCCTAGTCTTTAGTTTTTTCCTCTTTCCTTCTGTGCTGCTGTTTGGTTAAACAGTTTTGCTTCCATTATTTCTTTCTCTATAACGCTTTCGTCCTGGTTATTGATACTGACGTCTAATTGTGTATACAGAATAAGACTTCCTCCTGATTAAAACCCTGTAGAATTCACCAGAGAAAAGTCCTTGTCTCTTAGCATTCATTTCTCCAGTAAATAAATGATCCTTAGTCACTTATAAATTTAAAGTGTTTCTGTTTAAAGTAACAACAACTCATTTGTAATCTCAAAAATACTTTCTAATGTTAAAACACTCATGTCATCTACGTGTCATTACTTTTTTGCTGTCTAACGTTCTATGACATTTAAAAAATATCGGAGTATAGAAATTAAAAGTGCCAAAGTTAAGTTTCTGATTTAATTATGGTATTTAAAAAATGTACAACTTTTTTATGTTTGATGATTCTCAAACAGTGCATTTATGAAAACACATCACATCCAAACTGCTACGAGATGCTTTGTAAGTGGCAATACAAATATAAATGAACCCCTGTGTCCAGGGTTTTATAACAGAAGTGGACAGGGTGGGCTCAACAGCCCTATCCAAGATCCACTCTATAAGAAGGAAAACTATATCAAACCAAGATCCTGCCTGCTGAAAACGGAATATGTCAGCCATGGTGCAGGTTCAGGTGGAAAATTAGGACACACAAGCGCAAATGAGTCCAGATCATGTAACCAACTCATCTTGTGCCATATGTTGTTTTTACCCCTCATCATGAAACAGGACAAGGAGCCAAGTTTGTATAATCATAAGACTTAAACACTGAATAAGAGAAATAGCAGAAGCAATGTCAGTCTCTGGATGATAAATATATGAATACCTCTGAAGTTGGAAGTATATTCTTGTATGGCAAGAGACACCGGTTCACTGCCAGCATTGTGTACCAACAACAAAACAGGTATTCACACAAAATTCAGCCCCTCAAAAAGCCCAACCAGCTTACAGGGGCTTTGCCAGAGGTAAAAAGCTGGTGAATGCAAACAAACAAAAAACTTAACACAACTATAGGGAGCATGAGCTAGGTGACAGCAGAATGAGCAACACACAGCTGGTCAAGACTTTACTTCACCTTCCAGCTGGAATACCTGATAACAGCATGCATCAAAACAAACTCGCTAATGAGGTCAGGAACTACACCTAATAATGCAGTACCTTCAGGACAGCTAGTAAAATCAGTGGCATTTATGCTGCAAAATATTCTCAAATGTTTATTTCTGGTCTTATTTTTTTGTGTGGAGACAGCGGTAGTCCAACTAGATTCACCTGACCACGGAGTCAACTTGATTTTGGCATCACTGTGTGGAAGTTCACGACGCATGAGATGACCATTGATTGAAACAGAACAGTATCAGGCCCCAGTTTTACCCTGGGACAGGACATGATCTGTGTTCAACTGCAAATTTGCCACCTGCTGGGTTGTGTGTGTTTGGATCAAGTTTTTCACCAAAGTGGAAGCTTGAGTTAATTTTTTGGGACAATGTTTCTTGGGGAAAACTCACTGATCGCACAGTCTACTCAGATTCAGAGCCAGTGCATGGAGATTGTGCCACCAGCAGAAACCATTACAACATTCTGTAATGTGTAAATGAGCTGTGCTGTGCGACTTTTATCAAAACGCAACATGTTCAATAGAACAGAATTAATGATCAGGAAGAACACTTTGTTGGTTGCTGGAACAGGGGTTTAGCAGATATAGGAATGTCCCATCTGTAGGGATCCCAATCCCTTCTAAAGTCTAAGTCTAGGATGGACAAGATCTAACTTCTCCAGAATTAAGGAAATCAATAAAGCCATGGTAGCCAGCCACATTATCTTCATCCAGAGTTTAAGAACAAAATCTCATGTCTATCACCTAGTGTTGCATAAACATAACAGTATGATAACCCTTCATGAATGGGTGTTTGTAAAGGGACACCTGGAATCAAGAAAAGCTTATCAATTTATAAGAATAAAATTGATGTGATTATACAAGAGAGTAATCAATGACAATGTTCTGAAAGAAGCCAAAGATAATTAAAACGTTCTGAAAGAGGCCAAAGCAAAAAGACAGCTAATTTCCAATATTAGGAAGAAAAATCATCATTTTTTGGCCATGTAATGAGAAGGGAACAGCTGGAAAATATTGTAGCAACTGGAAAAATCGAGGGATAAAGAAATAAAGGGAAGCAAAAAGAAAAGATACCAGACAGCTTAAGAGAACTGCTTGGCAGAAGATCAACAACAGAAATGATAAATAACTGTCGAGATAGAAAGTTGTGGAGAGACATGATCACCTACGCCAACAGGCACAGTACTTGATGATGATGGTGAATCAATGGCAACGATATAATTTTATAGACATAGGCTGAAAATGATGAAGACAAATGAGAGTGACCTACATCGAAGAAATCATGTAACACATAAACTATGATAAACCGACATGAAATGTCCACAATATAAAAATTATCCACTTTTACATGAGACCCAAATTAAAACAAAAAGCAATTATAATCATTCCAAATGATAAGATTTCAGACAGAACCTTACCAATGCAATAAAAGTCAGTCCAAGATACATTGTATGCATTACTTTACGTCTATATTCATGGTCTTTTAAAAGCTGGAAAAGACTTGAGTTCTTCTTGCCGTATGGAACTGTCCGAACTTCTGGTTCAATTGCATTTTCATCATGACTATTCTGCATCCCTGTACTGGCCATTCTGATGGAACATAACATTCAAATACAGGATACACAACATTTGAAATAAACTCAAAGACAGCGACAATTTCTAAAAAGTGATTAAGTATTTAAATGACTGATAGAATTGTGATGTTCAACATTGTTTAACAAATGTGAAATCACACAAGACCACATGTAATAATTGAGAATGACTAAACGCATCACAAGTTTTCAAGTTTCCCTCAAAGTAATCATCACCATCATCTTCATCAGGTGTCTTGTTCATGGGCATATTCAATTTTGACCCTACACATGTTCCTGTCCCTGGTGTTATATGTCAAACTGTTAACTCTTTCCATACGGAAGCTTTTTATCAATGAAATTGAAGAGATTTCAGAAACAAAATATTTCACGGTTTTAAGAATCAATCTACATATTTATATTTATGTAACATATACCATATTATATATGAATTTTTAGATAATTGAACAAGGTATTATATTTCATTAATACCAAAATGATACAAGACATGTAAAAAGAATATGCTTTGATGATGGTTCACACTAATGAAATTGGAAGTGACGCACTGTGCAGTGAGACATGCGCAAAGAGTTAAATTGTCTAGTACTTTCTTTTTTTGTCACTGTCCAATGTTAAGTTGTCTGGTATTTAATTTTAAGTTGTCTGGTATTTTCTGTCATTGTCTCCCTGTCCAGTGTCAAGTTGTCTGATATTTTCTGTATTTGCCTGCTATTGTCTCCATTTTGTCTAGTATTTTATGTCCTTATCTTTCTGTCACCTGTTATCTTGTATTTTCCGTCCTCATCTTTATGACTCCTGTTAAGTTGTCTAGTTGCTTGTTTGTGTTCACCCAGTGACTAGAAGAATAGATATCTTCATCATCCGTTCTTAAGAGGACATTAAGTGGGCATGTATACCTTGTGGTTTGCAGTAGAACGGTGATAGTTGTTCCTTTCAGCCCAACACATCCAACTTCAGCACAGCATTTGTGAGTCATAGGTTGCCTTCCCTCTCGATCACACTCAGTTGGTCAGACTAGACTGGTTAGTCTGTTTCAAAGGGCACAACAAAGAGATGGAGTAGGATCTGAAGAGTTCTGAATGACTGATCCTGGCACAAGCCATCAGCTTTGATTTGCTGACAGCTTCATTGCTGAATGGTGCTCTCTGAATGATTTGTACATGCTTGCCCTTAAAGGTCCATTAATTGTCCATACTTTTTGCTGTGATGGTTTACAGCAAGCTGCAATATTTTTGCCTTTTGAGCACTGCATTTTTTTGGGTACCAGGTTAGGATTCTTTCTTCTGGTTCCTTCTTTGGTTTCTCCCTTCTGGTTTCTTCTTTGATCTCTCCCTAGTGGCAAGGTCTGACAAAGTTAGCTATTTTCAGAGTTATCACTGAGAAGTGAAGTAGAACCTTGATGAACTTTAATTCACTGATCCTAAAGTCAACATTCAGCTTAGAGCCGTTGACCACCTTTTATTCATGCAATAAATAATGAAATGTAATAGCTTATGGTATTATATTATAATAGTTTACTAGTTTGCTGCTGTTGTTATGGATCCAACAGTCTGTGAGCTGATGCACTTCAACCAATAAACTAGTTTACAAAAGACATATTGGTGTCGTCAGCACGCTCGGCAGGCAGAATAGTCTACGAAGACAGTGGTGCTTACGTCGTGACCACGAGTAGCATGACAATGGAGGCGATGGCAGTGACCAAGGCATTCAAATGGTTAGAGTCACAAGACTACACCCACGCATGTATACTGAGTGATTCGATGAGCATGATAAAAAAAGTGGAGGCGGGCTCTGTACGCATGCAATGGGTAGAGTCGTTGCAGAAATCCAAAATACGTAAGGTCACCTTTGTCTATGTCCCTGGACATGCGGGAGTACGGGGAAATGAAAGGGCGGACAGGTTGGCTAGCTGCGCTGTCATTGAGGACGGACATTATCAATGCCCTCCAAGATGTGGGAAGAGCACAGGACTTCGACAAACACAGAACCACGTCACTTCTTCGGATGATGGAAATGGGAGTTAAGTTGGGCACAGCCAGAAATGAGACACTTAGTGGCATGTAAGAAGACTTATCAACCAACATAGAACTGGAGTCGTCAGTTGCTGGACACTGAGGGAATTGCTGAGGAGGGGATCTGAACACCTATGGACATGTTCGGAGTGCAATGATGATGACCCGCAAATAACTCAATATTGGTGTCGTCACTTTAATTAAAGATGCTGCAGTGGTAAAATTATTAGTGCACTCATCAACTCACCAGATGGAAACAGGTTTAATTCCTATATGTGGTTTACTTTTTTTTCATTCAGACTGGCATGATTTGACATAACCCAGCTTAAGAAAATGCCTATAGAAGACATCTTTGGCAAAGTTTGGCATGATCACATTACTCATAAATGTTAAATAATTTGATAGTCACAGAAAATATGAACACTAACCCTCTATATATGCTTTAAGGTATTAGGTATACTGTTAGCTATTTTTACCTACTTTAGTAAGTCCACGAGCTAGGAGACCTGCGATTACCACAGTGAGTTTGGCAGATCAAGCTGATCAAGGCTTCACTTTAACTGCGATTGAGTTCACCAAAAACAGTTGGTAAGATGTTAAAACTGGCCAACTAAGTGGGTATGCTGTAGTCTCTGCTTTGGTGGGATCTGTTGACATAGAAGACAAAATATCTTTAAGGTGGAAAAAATTCATAGTATCCAGCAGAACCCAGGAAATTAATAATGTAATTGCAGTGCACTGTATCAGCAACTGGGGTCTAACAGTTAATGAATTAACAAAGCATTAGTTCAATAACTTTGTTTTAAAAACACATAAGCATGAGGTCCTTAACTCTAAAAATTGTCATTCTCAGTGATGCAATATCAGTCATATGAGTGATATCAAGAGCAAAATTGGCCAGACTCAGCCAGAAAATAAGGAATAACATATATGTTTGCTGTCAGAAAACAATAGAATTAATACTGTATGGAACACCGGCACACTGTGGCATCCCCGGAAATGAGAGAGCAGACAAACTTGCAAAAGTAGGTGGGAGCCTTCAACAGTATAACCAGAGTCTCAAAGAAGTAAAGACAATCCTGAAACAAGCTAGAAAAACAATGGAAAGAGTTATATGAAAAATAAGAATTAGAAAATTGACAGCTTAAACAAACTCAGCAGACTAAGATCTTCAAACTCATAACAGACCATTGTGGCCTTGGAACATGCCAACACAAGATAGTTCTCAGTGGCTTTGCATCATGCAATTGTAGAACATCCAGACAGACTCAAGAGCATATCCTACAGTACTGCAGTATTCTAAACACCCTAAGAACGCAAATATGGTCCACATAAACAATCCTGCATGACAAACTATGGGGAACTGATGAAGACCTGATATTCATGACCCATGCTGGTCTAAATGCATAGCAGTAGCTGATCACTAAAGAAGAAGAAGTTAAAAACACAACCATTAACTGACTCTCAATATAGACCACATACTGGTATTAGATTAAACTTTTATTTCATTTCCTACAATACCCATTCAATCCAAGTATGTCAGAAAGATAATAACATCAGGTGGTAGATGCAGAACAGAGGTGAGATGTAGAATAACTCAGACAAAAACTGCATTTCAAAGTGTGCAAAAAATATATATTACTCATTCCATCAATATTAGTTAAAGCAAAAACCATAGCTCTTCAGTGTTAGAGCAAGTCCTGTTATATGGAAATAAATCCTGGACAATCTAACAGCGAACAATAAAATCTTTGGAGATCACAGAATTATTTTACAGAGGAATGTTAATAATAGTGTTAATAGTTAAAATAGAGTAACTAAAAAAGGGTAACAGGAGGCAAAAATTATCATTTTTTACCATGTAATAGAATGAATTTAAGACTAATGCTGAAATGAGAGAAGTGGCCATGTAACCACATGTCTTGTCCACTATTAAGCAAATAAGATGGACATATGTTGGGCATGCATTTAGAAGAAACGACCAGAGAATTACAAAGCAGACTCTCAAATAAGAAATATCAGGTCAGAAGAAAAGAGGACAACCTTGAGAAACACTGAAAAGAACTCGAACAATAGAAGCAAGGTTGGCAGGCATAGACTCTCTCTATAATCTAACACCTCACCCAGAATAGATACAATCGACTGAAGACTCTACAAGCCCTATGTGCCGTTAATGGCACTAGAAGGATCAAGAATCAAGAAGAATCAAGAATGTAAAATGAGCTTTTAAATTGGATACCGCAGATTTTGTGGGAAGTGCAAGTGGTCTTCTTCAGCATTCACCCATTAAGTGGCCATGCATGCATTGTGTTGTCAGCGTACATGTATGTACTGTTTGACCTGAATCACACATCTTTGGGCATGTGTAGATTTTTAACTGCTTAATAATTTTGCTTTGGCAGCAATCATTTTGGCCAACTCTTCTTGACTTTAAACTCCCAAAGGTTCTTTAACTTGCACAGAGTGCACATGAGGCTCTGTTTTTTTAAGTTATCTGAGGGGACTAGACATTAGATCTCACTACCCTGAGAGAGGGCTAGACATCAGATCTCACTACCCTGAGAGAGGGCTAGACATCAGATCTCACTACCCTGAGAGAGGGCTAGACATCAGATCTCACTACCCTGAAACTGGTGCATGAGAGCCATAGAGAAACCACAGATTTGAAGAGAAAAACATCCACCACCTTTTGCGGAATTCAAACCCATGCATTTTTGTCCTGAGGCTAACATCTTACCTCTAGACCATCCAGGCCACAGTGGCCTGGCAGGTTACCAATTACATCACCCAAAAATGTGATGGCTTGGGGAAAATGTGGATACTGCACACCATATTTCTAATATTAACATTATCTCCAACAAAAGTCTTCACAAAGAAATCTGCTTTAAAATCAAAATTTTAGAAGGCATAAACGTAGACAGGCAAATATCTAAGAATAATAAAGAACATGTACTGGCAACAAACAGTGGCCATAAGAACTGGAAATCAATTGGGAATGTTTCAACAAATAAAACAGGGTGTTAGGCAAGGTTGTGTGCTGTCACCAGATTTGTTTAATATTTATAGTGAGATTGTTTTAAGATCCATAAGGGGCATGCCTGGAATAACAATTGGAGGTCATAATATAAATAATCTAAGGTATGCTGATGATACAGTCTTAATTGCTAAGAGTGAAAATGAGTTACAAGAAATGGTAGACATTACAGTGAAAGAAAGCAAAAATAAAGGACTCAGCCTTAATAGTAAAAAGACAGAAGTAATGGTAACAACAAAGAAAAAGACATCACCTCAGTGCAAAATAAAGACAAGTGGAACAATATTAAAACAGGTAAATGAATTTAAATATCTGGGAACAATGTTAACCTCAGACGGAAGATGTACAAAAGAGGTGAGATGCTCAATGGCTCAGGCAAAAGCAGCTTTCCAAAAAATGAGGAATATACTATGTAATCCATTTTGACAATAGAAACAAGCAAAAGAGTTCTTAAATGTTATGTAGAGCCAGTCTTAACATACGGAGGTGAAACATGGACAATAGGACAACAGACAAGAAAATCACTGGAGTCTGTAGAAATGTGGTTTTATAGAAGAATGTTGAGAATACTATGGACAGCTAGGAAGAGTAATGAAAACGTTCTGAAAGAGGCCAAAGTAAAAAGACAGCTAATTTCCAATGTTAGGAAGAAACAATCATAATTTTTTGGCCATGTAATGAGAAGGGAACAGCTGGAATATATTGTAACAACTGGGAAAATTGAGAGACGAAGAGATAGAGGGAAGCAAAGAGAAAAGATACCAGACAGCTTAAGAGATTGGCTTGGCAGAAGGTCAACAACAGAAATGATAAATAACTGTCGAGATCGAAAGTTGTGGTGAGACACCTACACAAGCAGGCCCCGTACTTGATGATGATGCTGATAGCTCTTAAAGAGAAGATGGCACTGATTGGCCATATTATCAGAATGTCTCGCTCATGGAGCTATACCAAGGTAAGCATTTCACCCCAGATTTCAAGAGAGCAAGAAGAGGATAAAAGAAACATGGAGTACAATGGTTGATAGAGAAACCTGAACTATGGTCCAAATATAACAATAAAACAAAAATAACCCCTACATTCCAGGAAGTCTCCTAAAATGAGCAATCCAAGGCCGAAATGAGAGCCCTATCATCATCATGCTCCAGAAAAAATACCCCAGAGATATATGGACACGGATTTTCATAGATGAATCAGCAACTCAAGCCTCAAAGAAGAGAGGCAGTGGCATCTATATAACCTACCCAAGTGGAATACTCTTCCAGCTGGAGAAAAGTGCACAAATTTTAGAGCAAGGCATTGGCACTCCACGCAGCCATATTAACTCTCAACACACAAGAGGTCCAAAGTCCAAAAATTGTCATTCTCAACGATGCAAAGTCAGTCATACAAGTAATGTCAAGCCCAAAACAGACAGACTCATTTAAGAAATAAAGAACAAGACATGTTCACTTTCAGAAAAGACAGAACTAGTCCAGCAGTGGATACCCGCACAAACTTAAGAAATGAGCAGACCAAGATATTCAGACTCAGAACAGGTTATTGTGGCCTCAGAGCACATCTACACAAGATAGTACTCAGTGATGTTGCAACATGTGACTGCGGAACAGCCAAACAAACTCCAGAGCATACACTACAAGACTGCAGCATCCTCAACACACTAAGAACACAAATATGGCTCACAGAAACAACCCTACATGACATGCTATGGGGAACCGGTGAAGACCTCAAATACACCATCTTGTTCATGACCCAGGCTGGTCTAAATGCATAGTTGTATCTGATCAGTGAAGAAGAAGTTAATAAAGAACTTTGCATGGGTGGGCTTAAACAGTTATCTGGGGCTAAGACGTCCACCTGAACTTAGCTGAGAGAGGTCAGTAGCTGACTGTATTTGTCCAGATCAGTAAACAATAGAGTTGATCCAGACCTTACTCCACCTCCCAGAGGTGCTCTTGGAAAAACACTGGCCAAGCGAATAGGGAAAAGTCTCCCGGTACTCAAATAATCCTGTGCTGAAGATGGATGTGTTGGACTGAAATGAGAAAAATAAATCACAGCACAACATATCTACACAAGAATAGGTCCGCTCTGCTTATGTCCTTGAAAGCTTTAAAGTAAAGGTGGGATTATGATGATAACTATTCCATGAGGTGAAGTGAACGCCAAAGATAGAAAAATATAATTTTACAAGATTTACAAAAGAGAAGAAAATAATAATTTTAAAAAACCATTCACTACTGTTTTAGTTTTATGGTCTTCAGTCTAAACAGTCAGTTACAGTAATTACACTCACTGACTTTCACTGAGTCAGACATGCACAAGACAAATACATAATTATAACAATTATATAATGAATGAGTCGTCTCTTTGTTGTGTCACATTTTAATTGTTACAAAAAATGGTTGCTATTTCGTAATCTTTATTTAGCCGATTGATCCCTTCCCGGCGCTTGCCTTTGTGACCTTTCTATATGGTGAACTAACAACACATTACATATGGAACATATTTGATGGTACACACAACACATCGGGGCCAAGGTCCGGGGGCAACTAAAACGAAATAATTCAGGTCAAGTGCCTAGGCTAGAAGTAGGCGCAAGTGATTTACTGATTATGTTTGCCAAAAAAAGCACTTTGCCTATTAACAATATCTTATGATGATAACCTGTCATTCAGCAAATAACTTGAAATAACAAAAAATGAGTGCACACTTTGATGAGATGAGGGCGTTACAGTTAATTAATTTTTATTGTCTAGTAAAACGGAAAAACGTAACGTAACGTAGTAAGAATAGTTTAGTTTATATTTTAAAAGAGAGAAACATGAAAACTCGAGCAGGACTACCCACTATTTGATTTATTTTTTTTTAAAGCACATACATAAAACTCTCATAACTGTACCAACAAAAAGAAGAAAATGAAGAAAACAGTACAGTTAGTAACAGTACCTGCTGTGAGTTCTGTAGCAGCACTGAATCACCTGCTGTTACATCACACACGCAACGATTCCAGTGTGCTACCTTACGTACAGCACTGGTCCTAGCTCGCGGATCTGCTAGAGACATCTTTTGTTTAAGAAACCAACAACAGCCTGTGTTCTAACGACACGTAAGCTTCGCGCGTACCATGGGTTCAAATCATGATTGCTTCCTGAAGTGTCCGTAGTTGTAGACCTTCACTTGATGAAAGTCATTTCATTTTCGTTTTAAAATAAGAGGTGCTGAAAGTTATGAGATATGTTGCATCACATTTGTTGTTGTTGGTTGGGCCATAGTCACAAATAATGTAGGCTCTTGAAAGTTAAAAGTGTTAGAAAATAAATGATCATGATCAGTGTAGTATGTACGGAAAAATAGACCTACAACAAAATTTAAATAGACTTAACAGCACAGGCATTCAATACAGCATTAAAATCAACAAGGAAATAACTTTAGAGGCAAAACGGGCACTCTACGATACAACCTTCATCCCAATGTTGTCCTACAAATGCCTTTATCCTGAAAAAATGTCAAGAGATTGTATACTATACACAATATATATATATTAAAAGGAGTGATGGGAGAAGATCCGGTGGTGACCCTGAGTAAGATGGACTGACAACATCCGAGAAACGCTACATCAATAGATAATGGTCGAGGCTTCCAGAATGGCAAAAAACTAAAACGTGTTATCTCCCATAACAGCCGATTTTTCTTGAGAAGCACAGCGCCCATGTTGTTAGGGGACTGGATTGGAATACAAAGGATAATAGGTCTGGGTCCATTCTGATCAATGATTCTTAGGTCCATCCAAACCTTAAATGGGTACGGGATTATTTTATGAGAAGTAGGGCGGATTAGTGTGATGCTGACTACATTACCCTTAAAATGTGCCGCTGATCAATGGAAACTGTGTGCACTAGTATCATGTTCACCATACGCTTTAAAACATAGGGGGAAGGGTGTGGGGGCTCCTTTTGTGTATGGCAAGTATTAAGTAACCATAGTTTCCAGCCTGTAAGACGGGCATTTTTCTTTGAAAAAAGATCTGAAAAAAAAAAACATGATGTCTTGTAAGCCGAAACTCAGTTTAAATTAATTTTTTTATTTCTGAAAATTACAGCGCATACGTATCGACTATTGAAGCTGTGATCGTTTAAACTTTGCATTTGTTGTGAACGATTTTTAAATGTGTTAAATTTCTTCTGTTGCAGTTTCCTAAATGTGTTGGTAATTTATGGCTAGAAAACTGCGTTTGAATTGTTTCGTAAAAACTAACGATATCGTTTGATAGTTTTTAGACGGCTTCATGTATAATTATTAACTTTAATATGTAAATCAAAATATGTACCCACGTGAATTGTGATTGTGAAGAACGGCGTGAATACACTTTTGTACAAGGTCTATATATAGACGATATCTTGAGTAATCATACTGATACGGACGGATGGCGAAGGCAGAATCAATTTCTGTAATAGTCATTGGGTGAACGGCAGAAAGAAAGAATATGAAGCGTCGAACTCAAGTGTCGTTCTGAATATTTGGAGTTGCAATTGTTGTGCATTAATCACTTTGTGTAGAACACATGACATGGTCAACAGTAAATTGGTCGCATGACCAGGATTGTTTGGACTTACACATACTTTATTCTTTGTGTGTAAAAATCACGTTGTGTTGCGCACTTGGACATGGAATGGAGAGGGGCTGTTAGAAATTTAGGAGCTATATTATTTTCCTAACAGACGCACAATGTGAACTTGCCTGTAGTCAGTTTACCTGTCCGTTGCCAAAGAAGAGAAGAAAAAGTCTCTCTCTCTCTCTCTCTCTCTCTCTCTCTCTCTCTGCGATCAGGACTCAATCAGAGTAGGATTCCAGACTCTCACATGAAGTCAGCTGTCAGGTTAAGTGTGGTTATCGCCCCCATAGACAGAACATCACAATTAGAGTCTGCCAGATCCACTCTGATTGAACACCCGTTAAAACGTTGCACTGTGTTCTGCGCCGGTGGCCCAGTGCATCCGATTTCAGCCAGCATTTTATTCAGGTTTGCTTTCCTTAGCCTTTGATTGTCCCCAATCTTCCTGCAAGACAGCAGATTGTCTTTTCTGTAGGGGGATTCTGCCCTTAGATGGTCGGCCCTCCCAGGTTTACGTGAAGAAAAAGTGAATCAGCACATTTATGGGTGGCGTGGTCAACATGACACTAGGCTGTGCATGCTACTTGATCTTCGATACCTGTTTCCGGAGGTTTGGTGAACCCCGAAGTCATGTCGGGTTGGTGAACCCCGAAGTCATGTCGGGTTGGTGAACCCCGAAGTTATGTCGGTTTGGATTTTTTTTTAATGGAAGGGAGTCGAGAACACATTCATGGTACAATTCACTGAGAATCAAATCCTGACAGTTGGTCAGCACAAATCGCGTTGATTCTGGCGTTCCCTCCTCTTCTAACGTTAGCTACGACCCTGATGCACATAACTCATATTATCCTCATCTGCCCTTTAAAGGACGTTAGGTGGGCATGTCTGCGTTGTGTTGTAGCTTGCAGTATAATTGTGATATTTGCGCCTTTAGGCACAACACATCCGACTTCAGCGCGACATTTTTGAGAACCAGGTTGTCTTCCCTCTTCGATCCCTACTCGCTTGGCCAGACTACACAGGGTAGTCTGGTAATAGAGGCACCACGGAGAGGTGGCGCGGGGTCTAGATGGTTCTGATTCATCGATCCTGACCCACAGCCATCAGCTGTGGGTCGCGAACAACTTTCAGCTCTGGTGCTGTGAAATGCGCCTTCGCCTCCGGGTAGACATGTGATTTTATAATTTCAATATGTAGTTTATAATTTCACAAATTCACTTTGCGGGAATATCTTACGGTCTGTTGTTTGATGTGCGACGGGGATAATCGGACGACTAACTCGGAATTGGCGTAAAAAATTTATATTTTAAAAATAATTATATTACACATTTTCGAATATTCAATTATACATTTCGTAGGCCAATATGATTTATTTGCTTTGACTTGCATTTATTAAAGCAAGGTTTTCCTCTGACCACTATAACGTTTGTGAATGAAACTGAAACTACTCTATTTTGAAACCTCTAGTAGCTAGCGGTACATTTTTCCTCCATCCGGACCTAGTATTAACGACCTTGATATTTTTAAAATGGGAGTCAAAATAATATAGCGGGTGCTACCGCTAGAGGAATGCGATTTCATGGGTTATTTTTACCTCTAGCCAATTAGAAGCGTTAAACGTGAAAGTGAAACTATGTGATTATCGGAACTTCCTTAGCTATTTATAACTACGTTATGCGCATCAGCATATGTAGAAAGAACTTTGTCTGCTCTCAAGAGAATACAATCTTATTGTCGCTCAACTCAGACATAAGAACGCTTATTTTAATTTAATTTGGTTTTGGCATTAATGTCCATTGAGAAATCATTCCATCAGAAACTTAGAAACCAACCCAACAGTACTTTCAATGACAAAGTCATCAAGACATTTTCGTCCCAAACAAGACGGATATAATTAACATATAATAAGTAAATTAAAATGTAGTGATGCCATTAGAAAAATATTACTTTATGTTAGCCTACTGAATATAATCTATGTTTTATTTATTATGTCAGCGGTAGCCATTACCCAAAACCAGTATACGCCACTGACTGAGTTAAGTGCTCTGTGCATACTGTGAGCAGTGTGTTTCATCCTTTTTGATCTGTGTTTCGATATTCCAATTGTTTACGATGAATGATGATATAGTATGACAAGGAACAGTTGGCTGTGTTCAATTTCTGTGCGGTTTCGCCTTATGTCTTTTGGTGTGTGCTGAGACTGATATGATGGGGACCACAGCTACCTTTCTTTGTTTGAGAGATGAGTTAGTAATTCGGATGATTCCACTGGCACGGGCGGTTAAGTAATTATGAATTCTAATTCGTTTGCAGTGATACCGGGGTCTTCGATTAACCATAATCATAACTCATATTATGACCTGATTTTATGCTTATACAAATTACTTTATTGTAATATTACAAGACATTATCCGGTAGACAAACAAAAATTCTATCTATCTATCCATCCATCCATCCCATCCATCCATCCATCCATCTATCCTATCTATCTATCTATCTATCTATCTATCTATCTATCTATCTATCTATCTATCTATCTATCTATCTATCTATCTATCTATCTATCTATCTATCTATCTATCTATCTATCTATCTATCTATCTATCTATCTATCTATCTATCTATCTATCTATCTATCTATCTATCTATCTATCTATCTATCTATCTATCTATCTATCTATCTATCTATCTATCTATCTGTCTATCTGTCTATCTGTCTATCTGTCTATCTGTCTATCTGTCTATCTGTCTATCTGTCTATCTGTCTATCTGTCTATCTATCTATCTATCTATCTATCTATCTATCTATCTATCTATCTATCTATCTATCTATCTATCTATCTATCTATCTATCTATCTATCTATCTATCTATCTATCTATCTATCTATCTATCTATCTATCTATCTATCTATCTATCTATCTATCTATCTATCTATCTATCTATCTATCTATATATCTATCTATCTATTGACCTTTCGAGCCGTAGCCGGTCCATAGGGCGTAGACCAAGATACTCCTTCTCTTATCTGAATTTTTGTTCTAGCAGTTTTCAATTCTTTTAAAGATATTTTATCAAATCTCGCCATTTGTCTCTGTTCTGTGCAAGAAGCCCTATCTCATTGAGGGAGCCGAATCCTGCTGCTCTTGCCTCTCTCATCAATGTTCTTCTCAGTTTCTCTCTGGGTCTTCCTCTTTTTCTCTTACCTGTTGTTTCCCATATGAGGGCTTGCTTTGCTATTCAGTTATTATCTCTTCTCATCGCATGTCCAACATATGACCATCATCTTTTCTTTATTACTGAAGATATTATAATTTCCTCGTTTGTTTTGAATTCGTTCCACGCTATACCAAGTATTTTCCTTAGACATTTATTTTCGAATGCGTTCAACTTTGTTTCTATATCTCTTGTTGTTTTCCAGCTTTCACACGCATACGTAAGGGTTGATAGTACATTTGATTTGAATAGTCTAAATGTTGTGTTTTTGCTGATGAGTTTTGATTTCAAACAAAAATTTGTACCGGAATAATTGAGTTGAGAAAAATAATAAGAGCGAGAAAAAAAAACATGATTTTCCCCTCCATGTATTCTGTGGTGAAACTGAACATTCTATGTCCCGATGACATGAGCGATACAAAATTTGTTATATAAAGTTTTGCAATATAAGCAATTTGGTTATCTGGAGTGAAGAAAATGATCATATGTTATGACACTTTTCAATACTGGCGACCTTTCAGTCTGATAAACATCTACTTTCCCTATTATGAATATTTGCTTTGGCATCAACTTTTCATCGATGTCTCTCTCTCTCTATCTCATCATGTGAATAATAATACACCTTCCATATTTGTCTATTAATATTCTCAGACGTATGAATGTGTGCATTGAACCAAATCATTAATTACCAAATATTTTTTCTACGAGCCAGAAACATTCAATTGCTTGTAGAGCCCGATAAAGGGACTGCACTCTCAAGAAGCTGTTGACAACACTGAATAAAACGTTGAAGACACGGTGGAAGAAACATTTTTGTGTTTGGATGGCACGACAGAGTACACATCATACTCAGTCGCCATTTGTTTACTTGAAATAGGTAATTCACAAGTGAATGGTTAGTGAGAAGATGATATGTATGTAGATATGTGTATTTTTGAGTAGTAATAATACATTATTAATAGCATTGACATGATGATTGAAATGAATGATGAATGATGATGATGATAATAATAATATAATCAAATCATATTATATGAATAGCTGCATCAATTGACTTGAATTTAACTATAGTTAATTATAGTTATAGTATTATTAGTATTATAATTAGTCAGACTATTTTCTTACATTCGTATAATATTATAGTGTTTCTGAGTTATTAAATTTAGAAGACTAAGAGAGCTTACTTAAGACGAAGAGAGTAAAGTAAGAGTTACACAATTACTTTAAGACTAAGATTAAGAAGAGAGAAGAAAGACTTACACACACTACACAGCTGCTAAGTAAGTTTAGTAAGTGTGACACTTACTTAAGACAAGTTAAGACAAGACTTACTTAAACACTTACTAAAATTACTTAACTTAAGACTAAAAGAGTAACACTTACATACTTATTCTTATTTAAGACTAAGAACTTAAGACTATCTGTATTAATGAAACGAAATGAAAATATGTAGTTTAAGTTAGCAGGTTAGCTTAGTTAGGTTTTATGTTTATGTTGGTGGTAACATGTGTTGGTGCGATTTTTTTTTTTTTCAGTGGCTGCTGTAGTCTGTAGTACAGTGTGCAGTACTGTTAAATTAAATATAGACCTATATGTCCCAACAGGAGTAACTAACTCATTATTGTTCTAGTAATTTAAGTTTAAGTAATTATCTTACCACACTAACACTTTAACTCTTTCAGGATTATTATCCGACACCTCGGTTCTATAAAAATGATGATTTTCAACTATTCACCAACACGTCGGATTTCGGGTGTAGCTGAATATTTGAATCGCTTTCATTGATTTTCGTTTTATTTCAACCAACACTTGCTTTCTTTTTTTGTTTTTTTTAAATACTTGCTTTCTGGAAATAGGAGAGGTCTCACTTGATCTTCCTGCTTCATCGTTTGAGCTATGAACGTTGGAAAATTTTTTATTTATATTCATTGTTTATTTCTCAAATTTCTGCCACATAATGGCACGCCCACTGTTGGTACTTTTTGAAACATGAAAATTAATCTGGTCTAAAACCTAAAATAACGTGTTTCCTGTTCTGGTCCTGAAAGAGTTAATGACACTGACTGTTACTTATGTCATGCTTGACTCAATTAATTGACTCATTAATTTTCTGCTAGTTTTCACAGGCCTTGGACATGATTGCATTTTTAGTTTCAATAAATATACTGAGCTGCCTTCTCATGATTATATATGATATTCATAGATCATATGATGGTGATTACTGATAGTGGGCGGTGGCACTCATTAACTCAATCCCTTACTAATTTATCACTACAGATTGACCACATTATTATATCTTGCTCCTTTATCTTCACTATAGATGCCTTTATATTACAAATCTGTTAGTTTTGTGAGTTTCCCATATTTGAGTCCTCAGTTTTACTCAGCCTTGCTAATCCTAAAAAAACGAAGGCATGGGTGCACAACATTACGTCTTAACATTTTTTTTAAACCTCAAACATTACTGTGATGTATTATATATCACAATTTGTAAAATTCAATTAATTTTATTCGAAATAGTATTTACAAACATATTTTTGCAGGAAAAGTTAAATTATTATATGATAAACCAACTGAAGAAAAAAATAAAATGTAAAAACACTATAACTGCACTAAACATGATACTTTAATACTAACAGATTGGGATGCATGTCAACAACTCCTGAAATGTAATTGTTACAAAATATATCCATATTTGCAGAAAATAGTAAAGTTACAAATGTTTCTACTCAACAAATAAAGCTTCTTTAATGTTTTGAATTTTTAAAATGTCACTTAATAATCTTTTTGATTTGTCAGTTTTTATTCTTCTACTTCTTCTGTGATCATGGCTCATTCAGACTAGGACTCTGGACTCTCTTATGAAGGCAGCTGTCTGTTTAAGTGATTCAGTTGTCCCGTATAGTTTCTCTTCCAGGGAGGTGGGTGTGGGCCACATTATTCTCCTCAGGCCTGTGTGCTGGGGGCAATCCAGTAGAACGTGTTTAGTTGTCATGTTATCCAGGGTACAGTGGCACTTTGCATTTGGTGAACATGTGGTTTCTCATTGTGTTGTGGCAGTGTGTATGATGACTTGTGAAGTATGATGACTTGATCATTCCTTGATAGTTTGAGATCCGTCCCTCTTGTTATACTTTGGGTGTTCTTGTTTCTATTTTTTATGGTACTGACCTTTGATGATGGATTTGGCTTCATCATAGCTGAGTGGTAATCTCCCTCCCTCCTTAGCTAGTTTGTCTGCATGTTCGTATCCGTATATATTACAGTGTAATGGTATCCACTGGATGACCACTCTCTGGAAGTTATTGCACAGTTGGTCTAGGGTTGTTCTCAAATCATCTAGCTCACTGTTCCTGGGGTTTTTTAGAGCTGTTAGGACTGACAGTGCATCAGTAAGTATCACCAATTTCTTGTGCATGTTATTTTTGTGTTGGATAGCCAGTTTTTTGTCATGTATAAAGAACATGTACTGGCAACAAACAGCGGCCATAAGAACTGGAAACCAATTGTAAATGTTGCAACAAATAAAACAGGGCGTTAGGCAAGGTTGTGTGCTGTCACCAGATTTGTTTAATATGTATAGTGAGATTATCTTAAGATCCATAAGGGGCATGCCTGGAATAACAATCGGAGGTCATAATATAAATAATCTAAGGTATGTTGATGATACAGTCTTAATCTCTAAGAGTGAAAATGAGTTACAAGAAATGTTAGACATTATAGTGAAAAAAAGCAAAAATAAAGGATTCAGAAGAAGAGTAATGAAGATGTTCTGAAAGAGGCCATAGCAAAAAGACAGCTAATTTTCAATATTAGGAAGAAACAATCATCATTTTTTGGCCATGTAGTGAGAAGAGAAGAACTGAAATATATTATAACAACTGGAAAAATTGAGGGACAAAGAGATAGAGGGAAGCAAATAGAAAACATACCAGACAGCTTCAGAGAATAGCTTGGCTGAAGGTCAACAACAGAAATGATAAATAACTGTCGAGATCGAAAGTTGTGGAGAGACATGATCACCTATGCCAGCAGACATGGTACTTGCTGATGATGAGCCAGTTTTGCAGTGTCTTTGAGGGCTTCAGTTTCTGCTTTATAGTTGTTTGATAATTTCCCATAGCTATTGACTTGGTGATCTCTTCCTGGTTATTCAGCCTCAAGAACACACCTTTTCCTCCATTTCTTGTGGCATTTGTGGTAGAGCCATCTGTGCATGTGTCGCCAGGAGTCCTGTGGGTAGTTGTCATTTATGTATTTTTCTGCTGTGTGCTTTTTCTCTATATCTGTTTGGGTGCCTTTTTTCATGATTCCTATTATGTCTTCCTTAAGTTCTGGTATTTTACGTTTTCCAAGAGGTATCATATCAGATAGACTTATGGGTTTCGGCATTGTTTGGAACAGTACTGGATCGCTAGTTGTCAGTTCTTTGGAGATTGCAACGAAGTTGCTCCTCTTTAGTCTTCCTTTTCCAAAACCAGATATATTTTGGTGAATGGGGTGGTTAGGGAGCCTTTTGTATTTCTCCGCTTGTTGCATTACTTTTAGTTTTCTGTCTGTCTTCTAAAGGTTGTAAACCTGTTACTTTTTCTAGAGTCTTGATAGGTGTAGATTTCATAACACCAGTGATGATACGGGCAGCCTGATTTTGTGTTCTGTTAATTTTACTAAGCTGTGATTTGGAAGCTGTAGCCCAAGCTGTCACTCCATACTCTATGACTGGTCTTACTCTTCCTACGTATAATGTGTTTGCTTTGTCTATCTGATTTATCCATGTCATTCTGTGGTCCATGGTGACTCCAAGATATCTTGGGTTTTGGTTAATATGAAGTGTATGGTCTTTTATCTTCAATTTTGCAGAGATTGTGTTTCTTGATAGGTGTCAATTTGTAACATTAATACTTCTGTTCATCCTAGTTTATCCACAAGGATACATTAGCAGAACAATCGATTGCCTATGGAGGAGGGTATCATCTTTATTTTTATCAGCTTCATTTTTCATTAACTATTTAATTACATCTGCTATTTCTATAACTAGAGCTAGAATACACTGCAATGATTAATATCAACATCTGAATGAAAAGTCTGAATATGACCTCAGTGAGGTAATTCATCATGCCATTTGTAATCAGCACATCACAAATTAATTAATTTTGAAGCCTCTTCGGACAACAAATTTCTGCTTATGACCCCTTTCACGAGACGAGGAAGCCATTTTCTTATGAGAGAAAGTTAATTTATGTGAAAAACCTAATTGGATTTTAATTTGAAAAATATTTGACATATGAAACTAAACCACACTTGTTTACAAAACTAAATATTCAGAAATGACTTTCAAAATACTGGATTGGATGAAAAAGGCAAGAATTTTATTTAAACTTCTAAATTAGAGACCTATCTATAAAATAACAATAATAGATCAGTCTGATTTTTAAAATACCTTATCTGTATCTAAAATATGATGAACTGGGTAATACGAATTCAGTAATATAAATGCTTCATTATTTCTAATTTGCTGTGTGATAGATAAGAGAATCACAAAGCAAGCCCTCAAAAGGGACTGTTCTGTTCTTGGAATACATTTCACTGTAGTCGGGGAATTGCTCCAATCATTTCATAGCCCCCACCATAGAATACATAAAGAAACAACAGATAAGATGGTTTGGCCATGTGACAAGGCAGAGTAATCAAAACACAACACAATGAGCCCTCAATAAATGTTGTGAGAATACCAGACCCATTGATCAGCCATGAAAAAGATTTCATAGCTCACCCCCAAAGTGCATTGGCGTTGGCAAATTTGTTGACAAGGTCAACTACATGAAGCTCAAATTGACGGCACATGCAATGATTTCAAATCATCTAATGTGACATAATGGACAAAAAAAGAAGAGGCTGACCTAGAGAAGCAATAAGAATGAGGCAAGAGGCAATAAAAACAGACAGTTCAGTTCAGTTGCTGAATTTGCAAGGCCTGCCCGGAACAGGGACAAGTGGAGAGACACAATGTGAGCTCCATTCAAGGTCTGGCACTTAATAGCAATGATCATCGGTCAGAGTCTTGAATTTCAGCCCTATGCGCTGTCTTCTGCTTGATAGGACAATATATAGATAAATAAAGGTTACATTCTTGCTCCAAATCCACACAGAATGATAAACCATTTATAGCCTGCTATTACAAGCCTTTACATCTGACGATCACTCCACAATTTCTATTTAAGTGGATATTTACTCCAATATTATTCATACCACACTTGCTATTCTTGGGAGCCACGATAGCTCAGTGGTTAGTGAACTGGACTATAAAGGACAAGAGGTAGGGTTCGATACCAACCGACGGCTTCCGGTTCATTCATCTTTTAATGGGTACCGGATTTTTTTCTGGGAAAGTAAAGCGGCACGGGCGTAATACCGGCCACATTACCTAAAAAAAAAACCATGTGGCGAAGGTCTGTAAAATATATGGTCTCAAATATATATTCCCTATACGCCACTTGGCATGACAGGGGTACTTTACTCTTTTTTCTTTTTACTTGCCATTCTTATTTTTACAGTGTAATTTACTCTCTTTAACCAAAATATTATATGTTTATATTTTGGTGAATTGATGAAGGACATTGACAGAATAGAAATTTTAATTATATGTTCCTTGGTTTGTAGTTTCTGAAGTTTTATTACAATATTTACAATGGATACCATTTTTCCTATGACCAGGAATCTGAAAATAATGAGCAGTGAAACTGAGAGAAAGACCAGAGTGCACTCTGCTGAGATGGATCCAGAAATGGCCAAAGTTCTCTTTGAGCAAGGTGCAATGCTAATTATGATAGATTTCCCAGAAGGGGCTGAGTTTGGCATTGACTGCAGTTCCTGGGTTGTTGGTCCTAATTTTAGAGGTGTAAAGATGATTCCAGCTGGAATTCATTTCATTCATTTCAGGTAAAACTTTATTATCTGTTAATATTTCTTATTTATGGAATTGCCATCTGATTGGAGAAATGCAGTAATATAAATTATAATCCATAGAACTGGTTTTATATATATTTTATTTTCATTGAAGCTGTCACCCCAAATCTGTTTCAATTGTATACTGTGCTTTTAAACTATCTATCTATTTATTGTCCTTTCGTGCCGAAGACAGCACATAGGGCAGAACCACAATCTTAAAAACAGAAACCTTGCGTGCCAAAATGTCACATGTTGCAGAGATCACTACTTCCAAAATCTATGGCTCTGTTTCCATAACAATGCTTTTTACAATGACAGCTTGTCAAGCCATCGATCAATCTCCTTAGTCGCCTCTTACGACATGCCTGGAAGGTCACAGTGTCACTATTCTTTACTCCCTCATAATGAGGCCCCAGTAACACACGGGATTTTAGACTATACTGAAAGCATTTTGTTTGTACCTTCTTTATCTCAACCATTCTTTGCATGGTATTTTTATATTTTCTCACTCTTCTCTCTTTTCTATTTATTTATTTTTTAATTTTAACTTATAATCTTAATTGTTTTTTTTAAATGTACTCTTCAGCTGTATTGTTGTAACTGTCTTTTATAAGATTATTTTTATTATGACTGCTGATCATAATAAGCAGCAGAGACATCTGTTGCCAAAAGTCTTATATCATATGATATTAAATTTTTTTTATTAGAAATAGATCAGAACAGATGTTACGTTTGCTTTGAGCAGCCAAATAAATAACTGTCTTTTTTATCTTGGGAGATAGTTGTAGAGTTTTATACTGAAGGTAAAAATAGTGAGCAGCATAGCTCAGTGGTTAGTGAACTGGATTACAAAGGAAAAGAGGCAGGGTTTGATCCCAACCGACGGCTTCTGGGTTCACCCAGCCTTAAATGGGTACCGGGTTTTTTCAAGGAAAGTAAAACGGCACGGCCGTAATACCAACCACATTACCTCAAAAATCATGTGCTGAAGGTCTGTAAAATTTATGGTCACTAACACCATGTTCCCTATGCGCCACTTGGCGTGACGGGGGCACTTTACTTTCTATCTATCTATTGACCTTTCGAGCCGTAACCGGCCCATAGGGCGTAGACCAAGATACACCTTCTCCTATATGAATTTTTGTTCTAGCAGTTTTCTTTTAAAGATATTTTATCAAATCTCGCCATCTGTCTCTGTTCTGTGCAAGCAGTTCTATCTCATTGAGGGAGCCGATTCCTGCTGCTCTTGCCTCTCTCATCAATGTTCTTCTCAGTGTCTCCCTGGGTCTTCCTCTTTTTCTTTTACCTGTTGTTTCCCATATGAGGGCTTGCTTTGCTATTCGATTATTATCTCTTCTCATCACATGTCCAACGTATGACCATCGTCTTTTCTTTATTACTGAAGATATTAGTGGTTGATTGGCGATTTCTCTAATTTCCTCGTTTGTTTTGAATTCGTTCCATTCTATACCAAGTATTTTCCTTAGACATTTATTTTCGAATGCGTTCAACTTTGTTTCTATATCTCTTGTTGTTTTCCAGCTTTCACACGCATACGTAAGGGTTGATAGTACATTTGATTTGAATAGCCTAAGTTTTGTGTTTGTGCTAATGAGTTTTGATTTCCACAACTTTTCAAGGCTTCTGAAAGACATTGCTGCTTTAGCCAGTCTGATTCTAATTTCTTTGCTCGTATCCCCTTCTCGATCAATGTGACTTCCAAGATAGATGAAGTGATCGATCTCTTCTACTGGTTTGTTTTCCATGTATATTTTGTCACTTGTTGGAATTAAACTTTTCATGACTTTAGTCTTTTCATGATTGACCTCAAGCCCAATTTTGCTGGCTATTGATGATAGTTCATTTGTGTTTTCCTGCATCGTTTTTATCTGATTGCTGATAAGAACTATGTCATCAGCAAAGTCCAGGTCCTCCAAATGGTCTCCTTGTATCCATTCGATGCCTTTATTACCAGTGCAGCATTTCTTCATTATGAAGTCCATAACAATTCCAAATAACAAGGGCGATAAAATACATCCTTGTTTAACCCCAGTTTCTATTGGGAAACATTCGCTCAGTCCTTCCTCTGTTCGAACTGCACATGTGTAACCATCATACATGTCTTTGATAATATTTATGATTTTTGATGGTAAGCCATATTGCTTCAGAATTTTCCACAAAGAATCTCTATGAATACTATCAAATGCTTTTTTGAAGTCGATGAAGTTAAGTACAAAAGGTTTTTGCTTTTCAATGTGTTCCTCCAATATAAGTCGTAGAGTGAAAATGTGGTCAAGACAGCTTCTCCCTTTTCTAAACCCAGCCTGTTCTTCACGCATTACTGTATCTATTGAATCCTTTATTCTATTTAGGATGATTTTACAGAATAATTTTGAGGCAACTGACAAAAGTGTCACGCCTCTCCAATTGTTACAATCTCTAAGATTGCCCTTTTTTGGGATCTTAACAATGATTCCTTTTTTCCATTTATGAGGCGTCTTCTCTGTTTTCCAAATGATGTTGAACATTTTTTGGAGATGTATTAAATTATGGCTATCAATTGCCTTGAGGATCTCAGCTGTTAACTTATCCTCTCCAGCAGCCTTGTTATTGGTCATTAGCTTTAAGGTGGTTTCTATTTCACTCAAGGTGAAGTCATCTAAATTTACATCTAATTCTGCTGCTGGTGTTTCAGCTTCAAAATCTATTAAACTGTGAGGTAGTGGACGGTTAAGAATTTCTTTGAAGTGTTCCGCCCAACGGGCTTTTATGTCTGCGCTTGTTGTTAGCATTAATCCAGATTTGTCTAGAATTGGTGTTCCACTGGATGTATAGGTGTTTGTCAGCATCTTTTGTACAGTATAAAGAGTTCTGCTGTCTCCTGTAATTGCAGCTGTCTCTGCTTTCTCTGCCAAGTTGTCTATATAAGCTCTTGTATCTCTTCTTGCCGAACTTTTCACTTTGTTGTCTAATTCTTTGTATGTTGCTTTTACCAGAACCTTTCCAAGATCTGTCTTTACATTAGTCATGGCTCTCTTCGCTTCTCTTCTTTCTTTGATGTATTTCCATGTGGTGTCTGAGATCCAAGCTCGTTTTTCCATTTTCTTCAGTCCAGCACTTGCTTCTGCTGCTGTCATTAGTATTTTGCTCTGTGAGTCCCACATTTCATTGATATCTAAGTCTATTTCACCAAGTGCTGAATAACAATTACTTAGCTCTATGTTAAACTTTTCCTTTATTGCTTCATCTTTCAGTTTATGACTATCAATTTTATGTGTAATTGACCTCTTCTGTTGGTTTCTAAATTTTAATCTTATTTTCCCAATGCACAGGTTGTGGTCACTATTAACATCAGCACCTCTGTATGCTCTTACATCTATTAATGATGATCTGAATTGTTGTTTAATACATAGGTGGTCAATTTGATTTGATGTTCTATCATCAGGAGATATCCATGTTGTTTTGTGGATATTTTTATGTGGAAATAATGTCCCACCTATAACTAAATTTTCTATTAAACATAATTCTATTAATCTTTCTCCATTCTGACTTGTTGTATTACAGCCTTCTCTCCCCATCACATGTTCCACTCCTGCGTTATCTTGTCCTACTTTGGCGTTGAAGTCTCCCATTACAATTAAAAGATCGTGTTTTGGTATTTTGTTTATAAGTTGTTGCAGTTGGTTATAAAATCATCCTTAACTTCATCATCAGCTTCGTTAGTAGGCGCATAACATTGAATAATTGAAAGTCTTCCATGTTTTGTTTTGTATCGTGTTCGTATCAGACGGCTATTTACCGGTTCCCATTCTAATAAACTTCTTGCAGCTTTGTCTGTCATCATTATGCCTACTCCTTCACGGTGTTTTCCATCTTCCCTTCCAGAAAAAACTACTATTTTATTATCAATAGATCTCCTACCTGTTCCAGGCCAGCGCATTTCGCTTAATCCTAAAATATCTAGATCGTATCTGTCCATCTCGCTCGCGACCTGTGCATGTTTCGTCGGAGCGGCCATTGTTCGCACATTCCAGAATCCTATTTTTGTTGTTGTTTTAGGGCCGAAAAAACTATCACTACTATCTACTGCTAATTTACACATTCTGTATCAGGTCTACGTTTCATTAACAACATCGTTTTTACGATAGCGGCTTGTTAAACCTCTGATCAACGGTTCTATACCAAGCCGGAGAAAAATAATTCCTCCATTTTGGAAACAACCGGAAAACTTTACTTTACTTTACTTTTTATAACAATGATTCACTGTTTTTGATGCACACAGCTATGTGCTACTTCCATTATCTTTGAAGTTTTGTGAGATATTTTTATTCGTTTTTTTAATCTCACTGTGAGACATATTGAGGTTATTTAATTATAGCATTTGAATAAGCATATTTTGAATGAAACTACAATTGGCAGGAATAGAAAATATCATGAATGACATAGAAAGAAATGACTGTAAAAATGGGTATAAGAAAGTCTTAAACAAGGGACTTACTACACTCATCTGCTGAAAGTGACTGAATACCACTGGGCCTGACTTAAGTGAAGTGGCATTTGTTGTATTATTTAACCAATCCTTTGTAGTGGTCAAATTAATTTATAGTTTTGGTTTTATTTTCTTGACTGTCAGTCTGTTATTTTTCAAGTATATATATATATATATATATATATATATATATATATATATATATATATATATATATATATATATATATATATATATATATATATATATATATATATATATATATATATATATATATTTCTGATTAGAAAAATTGATGGGCAGTTCAAGATAATTTTTTTCATAAATATGTAGAAATTAATTTTCAATAAACTACCATTTATGCATTAAGCAATAATAAACATTGTGTGATTCAGATAATAAGCTGCGAAAAATTAAATGAATGGCAGCTAAATTGAGAAATATGTTTGTTTCCACAGGCATGAAAGGAGTAAGAATGAACAGTATAGAATTGAAAAGCTTCAAATTGTATATTTGAAACAGTCGATATTATCATGTAATATAATGCAATCTAAGATAATAATGAAGACATAAACTTTTTGTGCCAAAGAGTCCCATGAAACACTAAATATATAAAATAATGAATGAGATGATGGTACTCCATGGTAGCCAACCATCGATGGTGGACATGGCACTCAATGACGATGATGATGATCTTTATGAAGATTCAGCTCAACAAAAAAAAGACAGATTCTGTAATCAAACAATAAATAAAACTCTTATGTTTAATCCTTGATTTTGGACTTAAATGAATAATTCAGTTGAAATTGGTTGTGTCTGAACAATTGAAATAGACACTCCACCAGGGGATATTGCATGAAATCATGATCCAAGCCTTTATAATAATACAAAATTAGACAAATTAATAACATAATATAGTCTACAAATCTGAGGACTGGGTTGTCAACAAAGCTGACAACTGGGTTAAAATCAGGCCAGTAAGAATACAATTAAGGGTTAAGGCATAAAAATGCGAAGATGCAGTAAAGCTGAATATGAGGAAAAATTAAAAAATAAAAAAAGGTATGTAAGAAGCTTTACGTGACAAGTGGACGACACAGACTAAACAACGTTTCGGCTCAATAGGCCTTCATCAGGAACAAACAATAAAAACACACACACACAAATTAATAACGAAACAACCAAAACAAAAACAATCGAAATGTGTTAAAGAAAACAACAACAAAAAGTAAAACTATCCTGTCAAATCCAAAATAAAATCGTAACCAAGTGCGGCTGTCGTGAACGTCGAAAATCGTGCGAAAAAGTGCGTAAATGTAAACAGAACCAGAGGAGTAAACACAAGGGTCAGTGTGCAAACACAAAGGAGAAAGAATCGAATAGTAGTCTGACAGGTGTAAAAAGACGCTAAGAGTGAGATGTCTGAGAGTGGGGTACAGTAAAAATAAATGAGGGGTAAGAAGCACAGAAAAAAAATTTTTTATAGAGGAGAAAACCGAAGTGTCTCATAAGGGACTAGAGGAGAAGAACTATAAAAAGTATGGCATAGTAAGTAGACCAAAGAACCCAAATATGTGTAGTAGAGAAGGCTATGCAAAAGGGAAGGAGCAAGCAAAAAGAAACTATGCGTATGAGTGTGATACATTCATACCTCTCGGGGTCAGCGAACCATACTGGACTATAAGGCGATTTTCCAAAGTATAGCGGCTGCGGTCGCCAGAGTGACAAAGGACAATACCAGTGACACGGATGTCGTCTTTGCCCTTGTGATCAGGGGAGTTGAAGTGGGAAGATACCGGAGTACCAGTATTTTGTTGGACATCACGTAGATTAGGAATACAAAATACTGGTACTCCGGTATCTTCCCACTTCAACTCCCCTGATCACAAGGGCAAAGACGACATCCGTGTCACTGGTATTGTCCTTTGTCACTCTGGCGACCGCAGCCGCTATACTTGGAAAATCGCCTTATAGTCCAGTATGGTTCGCTGACCCGAGAGGTATGAATGTATCACACTCATACGCATAGTTTCTTTTTGCTTGCTCCTTCCCTTTTGCATAGCCTTCTCTACTACACATATTTGGGTTCTTTGGTCTACTTACTATGCCATACTTTTTATAGTTCTTCTCCTCTAGTCCCTTATGAGACACTTCGGTTTTCTCCTCTATAAAAAATTTTTTTTCTGTGCTTCTTACCCCTCATTTATTTTTACTGTACCCCACTCTCAGACATCTCACTCTTAGCGTCTTTTTACACCTGTCAGACTACTATTCGATTCTTTCTCCTTTGTGTTTGCACACTGACCCTTGTGTTTACTCCTCTGGTTCTGTTTACATTTACGCACTTTTTCGCACGATTTTCGACGTTCACGACAGCCGCACTTGGTTACGATTTTATTTTGGATTTGACAGGATAGTTTTACTTTTTGTTGTTGTTTTCTTTAACACATTTCGATTGTTTTTGTTTTGGTTGTTTCGTTATTAATTTGTGTGTGTGTGTTTTTATTGTTTGTTCCTGATGAAGGCCTATTGAGCCGAAACGTTGTTTAGTCTGTGTCGTCCACTTGTCACGTAAAGCTTCTTACATACCTTTTTTTATTTTTAATTTTTCCTAAGAATACAATTAGTCTGATCAGGTGGTAATTAGGTGTTCTACCCAGGTTAAAAAAAGGTTAACAATAATATGTAAGTATTGAGTCAATATATAGACTACTTCAGTAACCATGGATATTTCACATCAGCAGCTTGTTAAGCCATTGATTTCATAATGCATAATTACAGTGCAGGTGACAAAGGCATTGGATGGACACTTGGATCTCAATTCAGTCAAGGAAGACCTTGATTTTGCAGATGTCATAGTCCATATCAATAGCAGTGTGAACATGAGGCAAGAAAATACAAATGTCCTGTTATCAATTGCTAGTTGTAGAGGACTTGAAATAAAACCAAGAAAAGACAAAAGTAATGGAAAATTAAATTAGTCTACATGAAAAAAATATACCTGAAAGGAAAATCAGTGGAAAGAAGTACTTCACTTCAAATGTCTTGGAAGTTGCATAGATCAAGGATATACAAAGAAAGGAATCGGTGTCAGAATAGCAAGGGCAGAAATGACTTTTAGAAACCTTGAAATATGGAAATCAAAGTTACTAAGAAAAAAGAAAAAAAATTAAATCATACATATTATCTACCCTAACTTATGCATGTTGAGCTGGAGAACAACTATAGAAATAGAAAATAAAGTAGATGTATGTGCAAATAAATGCATCAGGAAAATGCTTTCTATACTAATAAATATATTCAAGACTGGTGCAGAAATTAAAAAAAAAATGACAAAGCAATCAAAAATATCATCTATAGTCAAAAGAATTTGGTCATATGTTGTGATGAGAAGTGACAAGAGAATCTCAAAGAAGCACTCAAATAGAAACAACGGTAAAAAAAAAAAAAGGCTGGCTGACCCAGTGAAACATTAAAAAGAACACTGAGGAGAGAGGCAACAACAGCAAGTTTCTGCTGCCTTACTGAGGTTGAGAGACTCATCAAGAGTAAAAATGTGTGGGACAACAACAGCAGGCATCAGCTACCTTACTGAGATTGAGAACAGGGATGTGTGGCGAGATACAATGCTGGTCGCTTGTATGTCTGACACTTGATAGCAAAGATCATCAGACCTGGAGAGTCTAGATTTTCTGCCCAATGTTCTGTCTTCAACTTGGAAAAACAATAGATAGATGAAATAAATAAACTGCTAACATGAAGTAATATTTCTTTTTATTTTGCATGTGATATAGTTTGTTTTAAAATAACAGTCATAAATTTATTTGTTTCCAATATCATGAGGTTAGCTTTTATTTGTTGCTGAAAAGAACTTTTACATATTCTCATGTTACTACTCAATTGTTAACATGCTGACAGTTTGTAACATTATCTGTGCACAGCTCAGTTAATAAAGATGGTCAGTCAAGTCAAAGTACTGGCATGTTTTACAATTTTGCTCCAAAAGAAATGGTTATTAGAAAGTGGGATGCAAGAACAGAAGGTATGCTGCTGATATATATGTTGAGAAACTGTATTTCTATTATGTACTCATATAAATGGTATCACCTGCCAAACTAGCCACAAAATGTCAGACACTACCTAAATGCTTTTCAACTCAATTTTATGTTTGTTGAAGTTATGAATAATTTATTAGTGCCAGAGGGCTCACCACCTCATCCCTCTACAACCTATTAGAGGCTAGAAATTAAAGGGGGAATGCGGACAAAAGCGATGAAGGCTATAGCTGAGTCAGCCCGAAAGAGCATCGTGCTGGCTCTGCTGAAATTGAGACATATCTGCAATTTCAAATTAATCTGATGTTCAGACGATTAGGCAACTAATTTACACATCACTCGCTCCTGACTCCAACATAAGTAATCAGTACATCGATTGTTTAATCTTGAATAGTTGAGGCATGGACGATAAGCGATAAGAAGTTACAACATCGACCATGGGTGAGCCACACCTCATATTTGCAATACAGACAGTTCAAAGGAGTGGAGTTCCGAGCCCAACATATCTTTATCACATATTATCAATTACTCACCCACCCCATTGTGACTGTCTAGTTACCAATGCATTGAACCTCAGAGGCCAGTCTCTGCTACTTGTAATTTCTTGATATTTCTGCAATTATTTTCACTACAACCAAGTCGTTTTAATATTTAACCTTTTTTCTGACTTCCTGAGAAAATTGTGTGAATAAACCGTGGACTTTAAAACAATTTTTATTTATTTTCTTACTGTTATTTCCAATTTTAAAAACATTAGCAAAACAATGGCAGTGCCACACTGTGTGTTAATTCCGTAGCTGGTAAGGAATATGTTAAAAATTAGATAAATAGCTTTACAATAAAAAAAGCAAGAGAAAAGTAGTGGCATTTTACAACAAAAGTGTGTTATGTTTTATGCTGCTGACGAACCTATATCTTACATTTTTTGCATGCAAAGCCCTCACCTTTTTTTTTCACTGGCATTGAGATTGTGCAGATGAAAAAAATGTTTATAACTGACGTGAGATTTTAATTTGACTCACCCTCTCAATGAAGTTTAATTTGATCTTGTTTGCTCTTTTTTTTTTTTTTTCAAAATAAACTAGGCCTTTTTTTGTTTTGTTTTGACTATTCTTCTTCTTCTACCTTTAGCTCCCTGTGGAGCATAGGTCTTCAACAAACACTTTCCAAGTTGTTCTATTTCTTGCCATTCTTTTAAAATCATTCCATGTCTTCCCCATCATCTTCATCTCTGCATCTGTCTGTCTTCTACAAGAATTTCTTCTGATTCCAAAAAAGGGCCTGTTGTGTAATACTCTCAGTTGGCTTCTGCTGTGTGTGTCCTATCCAGCGCCATCGTCTTCGCTGTATCTCTTTATTCACTGGTATTTGACTGGTACATTTCCATAATTTTATGTTAGTGATTTTGTCCTGCCAATTTCCATCCTTTTATTCTGCATAAGCATCCATTAACGAAAGTCTGTATCTTCATGATTGTCAATTTTGTTGTTCTCCATGTTTCATAGCCATATAACAGGACTGACTTAACGCTGGAGTTGAACATTTTTATTTCTGTATTTAACCTAATTTCTTTGGACTTCCATATGTTTCCCAGTGCAACAAAAGCTCCTCTTGCTTTTGATATCCTTATTTTGGTATCATTTTCTGTTCCTCCCTCTTTATCTATCTTCATCATCATCATTGAGTGCCGTCTCCGCAACGAAGGTTGGCTACCATGGAGCGCCATTTTGCTCTATCTCTTGCTTTGATGGTGCAGGTTGTCATCGGTTGATTTGTCCATCTTTTGATGTTACTCGTCCATGTTAATCTTGGTCTGCCTCTGCCTCTTTTACCTTGTATTTTCCCCTCCAGGATCACTTTCAGTAGGCTGTTGTGTCTTTTAACATGGCCTAAGAATCGCATTTGTCTTGTTCTAATTGTGTTCAGAAGTTCTCTTTTCATTTTTAGTTGTTTTAAGACTTTGTCATTTGTTTTCTTTTCCTTCCATCCAATTCTACCTATTCTTCTATATATCCACATTTCAAAGGCTTCAATTCTCTGTTCTGTTTTCTTGTCTAATGTCCATGTTTCAGCACCATATAGGAATATTGAGAAGATGTAACATTTTGCTATTCTTAGTTTTAGCTCTGGTGTTATTTGTTTTGATGTTAGTATGTCCTTCATGACATTAAAATTACTTTTTGCCATTCCTATTCTTTTGTTTATTTCAGTTGTACATTTTCCATCACTGGTTATAGTATGTCCAAGGTAATTATAGTTCTGAACTGTCTCCAGGTCTATTCCTTCAATTTTGATATCCACTTGTGGGTTTTGAGTATTTTCTTTGTTTATGATCATAGTTTTAGTCTTTTTGATATTCATATCTAGTCCATATTTTTTGCTTGTCGTGTTTATTTCATTAAGTAATTGTTGTAGGTCTTTAGGATTTTCTGCTAGTAGTACAGTATCGTCAGCATATCTTAGGTTATTGATTATCTTTCCATTAATTTGGAAATATCTATCTTACTGCCCAGATATATGTAAGATTGTACGTCTAGTAGAGGTATTTCTGCTAGTTTTATTTGGTTATTGCCAACTGCATTAATTCTCATAATGTTGGTCTTATCTCTATTAATTTTCAGTCCCATCTGTTGTGATCTCTCATCAATTATGCAAATTTTTATCTTGCATTTGTTGATGGCTGTGTGATAGGAGAGCTATGTCATCAGCAAAGCCTAAATCATCAAGTTGTTTGGTCAGTGACCACTGGATTCCATTTTGTTGTTTTGAGTTACTCTCATAATCCAATCTATGGCCAGTAGAAAGAGAAATGGAGACAGAAGGCCTTACTCCTGTTCTTATTTGAAATGCTTCTGTAAGCTGCCCTTCATGCACCACACTACATTTCATTCCTTCATACATTGTTTTTATCAGGTTAATAAACTTCGTAATCTATGAATCCAATATAAAGTGGGGACTGTAGTTCTAAACTTTGTTCAACTATTATACATAGAGTAGTTATTTGATCTGCACATGATCTGTTCTTCCTAAAACCTGCTTGTTCATCTCTCAGATGTTTCTCTATTGCCTCATTTAGTCTCTCCAGAATGATTCTGCTTAATATTTTTCCTGGCACTGATAATAGCATAATTCTCCTATAATTTGTGCACACCTGTAAACTTCCTTTCTTTGGTAGTTTGATCATATAACCTTCTTTCCAGTATTTAGGTATTTCTTCCCTCTACCAAATTTTCCAGTATTTAGGTATTTCTACCCTCTACCAAATTTTATCTAATAGATTATGTAACATCTTGGCAGAGGTGTTAATATCTGCTTTGGTGGCTTCCGAAGGAATTTCATCTGGTCCTGTGGCTTTACCATTTTTTAATAGCTTGATGGCTTTCATTATTTCTTCTTTGCTTGGTTTTCCACAGTTAATGTGTAACTCTTCTTCTATTGGTAGTATATCTGGAGGATTATTTGAGCCGGGTTTGTTCAAAAGTTCTTCAAAGTGCTCCTTCCATCTCTCCATTTGTTCCCTTATATTACTAAGCAGATTTCCTTTCTTATCTTTAATAAAGGCATTGATCTGTTTGTATTTTCCACGTAATTTCTTTGTGCTGTTGTTAAGTTCTTTCATATTTCCTTTATTTGCTACTTCCTCTGCCTCTTTAGCTAGTTCATTTATATATTTCCTCTTATCACTTTTAATGCATCTTCTCACTTCTTTGTTCACCTCTGTGTAAGTTTCCTGTCTTGTTTTGACTATTAATTAACATAAATTGAGGTAACTAATATGTCTCTGATTATGTATGTCTTATAATGTGGTTTTTTTCCACTCAACAGCTGTGTCATGTGATCAAGTTTCACTTGAGGAACATGAAAGATTTGAAAGCAATAGAGAGGAACTTGACAGATTTCTTGGACCTTATCCTTATAAGAGGTGATCTGTTTCAGAAGTTTTTGTTGTCAACACTTCTACATTTCTGTATACACAGTTGTCTACTTTGTTTCTTTCATTGACATCACAGTACAAATTTAGAAGGTTACAAAAAAGCAGACAATGAAATCAACTCCATTTTTGAAAAAGGAAGGAACACTGGAAACTGAGAGTTTGATGTCATGCAGTAAAAACCAAAAGGATGGTATAGGACCGATGTCCCAACTGAATACCATAAACCTATCACTATCCATTTCATTTTTTTTCCTCAGGCCGAAGATGGCACATAGGGCAGAAGTCATAGTTCTCCATGATTGATGATTTGCTGCTAGTTCTTGTAGGTCTTGTCTTGGTTGTTTCTTAATCCCATGGTTGAACCTTTCTTGGTAATTGTTCTGCATAGCATTTCTCTGGATCTGCCTCGTTTTCTTTTACCAGATGGTTTACACATGAATATCTGGTGAGGAAGTCTTTCTTCATTCTCAGCACATGATTGATGTATTTCAAATGCCTTCTTCTTATAAAGCTTGACACATATTCTTGTTTAAATTTGTCTCTTATTTGTTCATTTAAAATGTATTCTTTCCAGCTTATATTTAGATCCTATGAAGACATTTTAATATGGTGGGTTTGATAGCCAGAGAAATGAACAGATACAAAAAGGAAACCTGATGACCACAGCAAGACAGGCACAGGTGGAGGAATACACGAAGAGGAAGGTCATGACACCCTTAAGAGGGGAGTAGAGAAAATATCCAAGAGTAAGGACAGATGGAGTGACCTCATTCATGGTCTGTGCTATTTTTTATTGATTCTCACTGATGGCAGATTTCTAGTATACAGTCATGAATGGCCTCTAAGACTTATGTTGCATTAATGTCATGGACACAAATAATGGAAATCAGATAAGGTTGAGTATGAGTAGTTGGTTGGTGATGTGTGAAGCAAGTCTGGTGAAATAGTTAAGATATGATAGATTGGATGGAACTGCCTGCAATTCTAGAATACATTAAGTTCTTGAATATCCTTGAAGCAGGTTGAAAGGCTAAAGAGAATGCACCCTACATCAATCTCAATTTGTTTTGTGTAAATCGTATTTCAACTTTTAAATGAGCTATTTAAAGTTTCCTGTAAAAATTCTTTGCTCAGAGATCCTTGTTTCTTCTATATTCGAGGCGGTTACAAAATAAATTTTGTTGTATAGTGTGATTTTTCATTTGGATTAGAGGTGTTTATCGCTGACAAAAATCTGTTGATCGAAAGGGAATTCAGTAGTAGTGATTCTAATGCTAGGATTCAATTGATAACGATTGAAGAAGCCAGTAAATTAACTTTTTTAAAAAATAATGGTTGTATCTAAGTATCGAAAACAATGAGAAAAGTAATTTGAGCAAATTTGACCTGGATTTAGAAAAAAAAAATTAACTTAAATTTATTATGTAAAAGTGTGAAGAAATGTGTCAATAAATTCTGCTCCTTTAGTGTGTAATTAACACAATAAAAGTTTATTTTGGTTACCATGGCAACAGAATGATATAAGCGCAAACAAGTAGCATTTTTCTTTACTTATAGTCAATCATCATCTAATATTATGCCTGCTGGCGTAGGTGATAATGTCTTTCCACAACTTTCGATCTCGACAGTTATTTATCATTTCTGTTGTTGACCTTCTGCCAAGCCATTCTCTTAAGTTGTCTGGTATCTTTTCTCTTTGCTCCCCTCTATCTCTTCGTCCCTCAATTTTCTCAGCTGTCACAATATATTCCAGCTGTTCCCTTTTCATTACATGGCCTAAAAATAATGTCCATGGTATTATCAACATTCTTCTGTAAAACCACTTTTCTACAGCCTCCAGTGATTTTCTTGTCTGTTATCCCATTGTCCATGATTCACATCCACATGTTAAGACTGGCTCTACAAAATACTTAAGAACTCTTTTTCATGTTTCTCTTGTCAAAAATGGATTGCACAGTATCTTTCTCATTTTTAAAAAAGCTGCTTTTGCCTGAGCCATTCTGCATCTCACCTTTGTTGTGCATCTACCATCTGAGGTTAATATTGTTCCCAGATATTTAAATTCATTTACCTGTTTTAATTCCACTTATCTTTATTGTGGTGATGTCTTTTTCTTTTTTGCTACCATTACTTCTGTATTTTTGCTGGTTTAAGCAAAAGTCCTTTATTTTTTGTTTCCTTCACTAAAATGTCTAGCATTTCTTGTAACATATTTTTACTCTTAGTGATTAAGACTATCATCAGCACACCTTAGATTATTATTTATATTATGACCTCTGATTGTTATTCCAGGCATGGTACTTGATATGAAGTCATTTAATCTAACAAATTAATTGAAGTATACAAATAATTTATAGTAAATTTGATTCTGTTTGGGTATATTTTCACATTCAATTTTATACTTCCTTCTTTTTATACAGTTATAAACAGTGGGTTTCACTAACAAATCATATTAGCAAAGATGTGCTTGACCTTCTGCAACCAGAGTGTGGCATTATATACTCAGCGACTCAGTTTGAGTCTGAGGCAAGCACAACTCAGTCACGCCGTGCAGCAGCTATAGGAGAGGGAGAGACGATGGACTTTGACAACAACCCAAAGGCTAAAAGACCAAAACTTCCAAAACTAAAAAATGTAGCAGGTACCAAAGTCAGATATACTTGTATCCCAAAAAAGAAGTTTCCAGATGGAGCAACTCCAGCAGAAATCTCAAAGTGCAACTTGGATTCATCCTATACTCTAAATTGTGTACTGTCCGAACGGTTCAACAGAGACATCAACAAACTTCTTGGTGAAATTGAGTTTGCTTTTATTTGCTTTTTTGTAGGTCACAACTATGACTCCTTTGAACAATGGAAAAAACTGGTGCACTTAATGTGCACAAGTGAAGATGCAGTGATACAATATCCAGAAGCTTACCTGTCTTTTATTTCTGTTTTGCATTTCCAGATTCGGGAGATACCTTCTGATTTTTTTGTTGATATTGTAACAAGCAATAATTTTCTGACAGTTACTCTACATGAGCTGTTTCAAAACCTTCTTGGAGACCATGTTGATACCAAACTTAAAAAAAAGGGAACGATTTTCAGAAGCATCTTACGAACAAATATAAATGGGACTTTACGTCAGAGCCTGATGACTATGCACCTGTAATTGTTGATAGTTAGGCTACTGTAACATGAAATCCTAACTTAGTTTCTCCTCATAGAATATTCGGTTAGTTATATATTGTAAAGAAAAGAAACCTGAGGAAATTAGAGAAATCACCAATCACCCTCTAATAACATCAGTAATCAAGAAAAGATGGACGAGAAGAGATAATAACCGAATAGCAAAGCAAGCCGACAAGTGGGAAACAACAGGTAGGAGGAAAAGAGGCCGACCTGGAGAAATACTAAGAAGAACATTGATCAGGGTGGCAAATGGAGCAGGAATCGGCTCCCTCAATGAGATCAAGATGCTTGCACAGAACAGAGACAAATGGCGAGATTTGATAATAGTTTGCAAGGAGTGAGACTGCTAGAAAGAATATTTCGAAACAGGGAAAGAGTATCTGAGTCTATACCCTATGGGTCAACTACTTCCCAAAAGATCTATAGTAAATCAAAAGTAGCATATGATATCCTAGGATATTCGGAAAATTATGAGCAGTCATCATAAAGTCAGAAATAGCCCACGGTAGCCTACAGAGCATCTTATGCAAGATTATAGAATTTGTAACATCACATTAAAATGTTACTATACTGTATATCATCATAGTATTTAATCTCGATACATGTATTCCCATCGCACCGTCTTGTATCATAACTCACTAAAATGATTGTTGGTCAAAGATATTGTCTGTATATATAAACCGGACAAGAAAGATATCAGAATGTTTTTGGAGAGAATAAATTTGATTAATTTGAATACAATTATGAGGAGAGTGATCGAGAGAACAAAGAATAACTAACAAGCTACCAGATCAACTGTATACTTTGTGCAATCTGTTGAGAAGGACACATTCATGGTGTATGCCTTGAGGGTGGTGAGATTAGTTCTTTTAATGTTTTTGTGGGGACATATAATATCTTATATTTGGTAGACCATTTGTGGAATTTTAAGGGAAAATGCAGTGTTATGTTTAAAAAAATACATTTTAGAAAAAAAAGTTTAATAAGTAAGGAACATGTGAAAGATATCACTCTTTGAGTTGATCCGAAGAAAATAAACAGAGAAAAACTATGTTTGCCACAATTGTCCTTTAATGCAAAAACTGCATTTACTTCATTTGAACTGCGTAGGTAAAGAGTATCAAGATAAAATACAGCAGTATCTTCAACATATAATGATTTATTCTTGTTTGTTACAACAGTAAACAGTTAATAGACATTTTAATGGTAAATTTCATTTGTTATACTCTAAATGTAATAAGTGATGTATATATAAATGTAATAAATATGTTTATGCTATGTCTAATGATATTTACATCCAGCATGAAAAGATATAAGGTATCGTCCCATAGCATTGTTGCCTTTGGAGTGTCCTCTTATTTGATGCCTCTCTTTTTGTGATTGAAACAAATAAGCCTAAAATAATTGGGGTATAATTCAAAGCCCTAACAAGCTTTAAGTTAAAATTGTAAAAATTCATAAAGGTCATCACTAAGAACAGATCATGGGCGTTTTCAGCAAGCGTGGATCAGTTGAGAGGTTTCTTTTACATTAAGGGCATTGTTTACTGGAGAAATCAGACCAAGTACCGCCTCTGTATTAAATGATGGCTGTATTGGATCTTCACAACAGTTTCTATTTCTATCATAATGTCTCTAAATGATTGTTAATCCATGAGGTCTACTTCCCATTTATTTCAATTTCTCGCCTTGCTTTCAGTCTTCCTTGTGATATATCCTTTCTATGAAATTATATCACCCTTCTATAGATATGTTATATATATGAATAAAAAATAGTAATACTTCATGACAGGCGTTTAAGCATTAGATAATTGCATTTCCTACTAATTTCTTGACTTGCGTTGCAGCCATCATATATTATTATTAAAATAATGTTATATATATTTTATTCTTCTTTGTGTTGTGTGTTCGCGGTTCGATAGGCAAGCACATGGTTTGACAAAAATGTCAACGGAAAAACGGGTATGTTCAACCCTTATGTAAAAAGTCTGTGGCGGTGGATGGAGGCGGAGGAATCAAGAATGATCAACGGCCCAGAAAGCGAAAACAGCAAAGTGTGTGGTACACAAGAGGCATGTTCAGAACACGAAAGACGAACATGGCTGACCACCGTGAAAGAGATTGGAGCCTCATCACGTACCAGTCCAGAGGAAGCCATGGAGAGTCGGAGAAATTCGAACTTATGTTGGAGGAAAGATCTTAAAATAAGTACTTGGAATGTTAGGACTCTATATCAACAAGGGAAATTGGAAAATCTAATTCAAGAAGCAGAACGAATAAATATAGATATTTTAGGCATATCAGAGACTAGATGGAAGGAATGTGGGTACATTGAAGACGAAAAATATACATTTATATACTCAGGAAACACAACAGAACATCAAAGGGGGGTAGGAATACTGATAAAAAGAGAGCTACAAAAATATATAAGTACCCAATGGACATACAGTGATAGGATTATACTACTCAAGTTGAAAGCAAAACCAATCGACATAGCAATAATACAGACATATGCACCTACTCAAGACTACACAGATGAACAAATAGAGGCATACTATGAAGACCTAAATAAAGTTATGAAGCAAGTGAAATCTTCAGACATCTTGATTGTAATGGGTGACATGAACGCTAAAGTAGGAAAAGGTAGATATAAGACAATTATAGGAAATCATGGTTTAGGAAAAAGAAATGACAGAGGAGAAAGATTAATACAATTCTGTGAAGAAAACAGGCTGATAATATGTAACACCTACTTTGAGCAAGAGAAAAGGAAACTATACACATGGAAAAGCCCTGGAGATAGGAAGAGGAATCAAATAGATTACATAATGATAAAAGAAAGGTTCCGTAACAGCGTAAAGAAAGCCAAAACCTACCCAGGAGCAGATATTAATTCTGATCACAATCCTGTAATGATTAAAATGAAAATCAAACTAAAGAGAAACAAGCAAAAATCTAATTCATCAACAAACCCACTCGACATAACAGCTTTAAATCAAAAAGATATTAAAGATACCTATACAATACAAGTAAAGAACACATACCAGAAGCTGCTAGAGGAAGGAATTGAACAATACAGAAGAGAAAATCCTGATGAAAAAATAACAACCAAATGGCAATGCATAAAGAAAAGCATACAAAAAGCCTGCGACACCTTACCCAAAAGAGAAAGAACAAAAAACAAAAATGGATAACTAACACCATCTTAGAAAAAATGGAAGAAAGGAGACAAGCGAAGAACACTGCCCAATACAATAAAATAGATAATGAGATACGCAAAATGTGCAAAAAGGCAAAAGAAGACTGGCTCAGCCAAAAATGTATAGAAATAGAAACTATGGAAAGCAAACAAGACCTAAGAGGAATGCACACAGAAATAAAGAGAATGACTAATAAAAATAAAAAAGCTACAGAAGGTGGATGCATTGCAGACAAAAAAGGAAAACTGCTAACAGACAATAAGGATATCATAGATAGATGGCAGGAATATATAACAGAACTATTTCATGATCAAAGGGACAAGAAACCAATTATAAAATGTACATCAGGCTATAAAATCTTAAAATCTGAGGTGGAAAAAGCTATAAAAACAATGAAAAGGGGAAAAGCAGCAGGACCTGAAAGCATACAGATAGAGATGATACAGGCACTTGAAGATTTTGGCATTGAAGTGATTACAGACATATGCAACGACATATACCACACAGGATACATACCAAATGAACTAAAAACATCAACTTTCATTGCATTGCCTAAAAAGAATGGTGCAGTTGAATGCAGTGACTTTAGAACAATAAGCCTAATGAGCCATGTTACAAAAATCTTGCTAAAAGTTATACAAGGAAGGATTCAGAATAAAATCAATACTGAATTAGATGAGCAGCAATTTGGATTTAGGAAAAATAGCGGGACAAAAGAAGCCATATTCTGCATGAGAACATTAATCGAAAAATACACAGAAGTAAACAAACCAATATATGCCTGCTTCATAGACTACACCAAAGCTTTTGATAGAGTACACCACAAACAACTTATAGAATGCCTAAAAGAGATACATCTAGATGACATGGATATACGACTAATATGTAATCTATACTGGGAGCAAACAGCAATAATAAAATATAACAAAGAGTTCTCTACACCCATTGATATAAAAAGAGGAGTAAGACAAGGATGCATCCTATCACCAAGCTTGTTCAATCTATACACTGAGCAAATCTTTAAAAACATCATAGAGACGCCAGGCCTACAAATTAATGGAAAGATAATCAATAACCTAAGATATGCTGACGATACTGTACTACTAGCAGAAAATCCTAAAGACCTACAACAATTACTTAATGAAATAAACACGACAAGCAAAAAATATGGACTAGATATGAATATCAAAAAGACTAAAACTATGATCATAAACAAAGAAAATACTCAAAACCCACAAGTGGATATCAAAATTGAAGGAATAGACCTTGAGACAGTTCAGAGCTACAACTACCTTGGACATACTATAACCAGTGATGGAAAATGTACAACTGAAATAAACAAAAGAATAGGAATGGCAAAAAGTAATTTTAATGTCATGAAGGACATACTAACATCAAAACAAATAACACCAGAGCTAAAACTAAGAATAGCAAAATGTTACATCTTCTCAATATTCCTATATGGTGCTGAAACATGGACATTAGACAAGAAAACAGAACAGAGAATTGAAGCCTTTGAAATGTGGATATATAGAAGAATAGGTAGAATTGGATGGAAGGAAAAGAAAACAAACGACAAAGTCTTAAAACAACTAAAAATGAAAAGAGAACTTCTGAACACAATTAGAACAAGACAAATGCGATTCTTAGGCCATGTTAAAAGACACAACAGCCTACTGAAAGTGATCCTGGAGGGAAAAATACAAGGTAAAAGAGGCAGAGGCAGACCAAGATTAACATGGACGAGTAACATCAAAAGATGGACAAATCAACCGATGACAACCTGCACCATCAAAGCAAGAGATAGAGCAAAATGGCGCTCCATGGTAGCCAACCTTCGTTGCGGAGACGGCACTCAATGATGATGATATTTTTTAAATGACACATATTCATCTCTCATGACATATGTTCATACAATTCTGTGACTGGATTTTATTTTGAGAGAAAACCATAATATGCAATGAAACTGTGCCACGGTAAAAGTTGTAGTAATCATTCCTGTGTGTACCTGCAACATTTAAACTATTATTCTTCAGTCATGGACACCGTAAAGGTCTCTAAGTGAACATGTAGCCCATGATGACCCCAAGTTTATGTCATCAATTAAACTTGGGCTTATGGACATGACTTGAAAACAAACTAGTGTCATCCCAATGTGAAA
This sequence comes from Megaustenia siamemsis, assembly GCA_032433765.1. Classification (NCBI taxonomy): domain Eukaryota; kingdom Metazoa; phylum Mollusca; class Gastropoda; order Stylommatophora; family Ariophantidae; genus Megaustenia; species Megaustenia siamemsis. The sequence continues at coordinate 98,129,401 of JAVIAB010000051.1, forward strand.
TATCTCCCCGACTGAAGATGGCACAGCAGATAAACTCCAATGCCAAGACCATGTTGATTATGTTCTTTGACACTGATGGAATTTACCACAAATACATCCTTGGAGGGAAGACATTTAATTCAGAATTCTACACAACCATACTTTCATGGTGGCATACCAGCAACTGGATTCTTCACCTTGACAATGCCCCTAAATGGCAAAAACCACATTTCTTTGATTCCACACTCTATTCTTAATTTGAACTGGCTCCCTGTGACTTCTTTTTCCACATCTGAAAATAGTGTTACATTCACAGATCCTATGAAACGAGATTAAAATTAATGTAATGAGACAGATTTATCTATTTTGGAAGTCACATTGATCGAGAAGGGGATACGAGCAAAGAAATTAGAATCAGAATAGCTAAAGCAGCAATGTCTTTCAGAAGCCTTGAAAAGTTGTGGAAATCAAAACTCATCAGCACAAACACAAAACTTAGGCTATTCAAATCAAATGTACTATCAACCCTTACCTATGCGTGTGAAAGCTGGAAAACAACAAGAGATATAGAAACAAAGTTGAACGCATTCGAAAATAAATGTCTAAGGAAAATACTTGGTATAGCATGGAGCGAATTCAAAACAAACGAGGAAATTAGAGAAATCGCCAATCAACCACTAATATCTTCAGTAATAAAGAAAAGACGATGGTCATACGTTGGACATGTGATGAGAAGAGATAATAACCGAATAGCAAAGCAAGCCCTCATATGGGAAACAACAGGTAAAAGAAAAAGAGGAAGACCCAGGGAGACACTGAGAAGAACATTGATGAGAGAGGCAAGAGCAGCAGGAGTCGGCTCCCTCAATGAGATGGAACTGCTTGCACAGAACAGAGACAGATGGCGAGATTTGATAAAATATCTTTAAAAGAAAACTGCTAGAACAAAAAATTCATATAGGAGAAGGTGTATCTTGGTCTACGCCCTATGGGCCGGTTACGGCTCGAAAGGTCAATAGATAGATAGAATGAGACAGATTATGACCCTCTCAGAAAGTAACTTAAAAGTAAGAATGTAAAAGAGTTTCTATAAATGACAGGACCATTGCAATAAATTTATTCAATTACAAGACTACTTTGAAGGAAACTAGGCCAAAAATACCATATGGTAGGTTTTGTCAAAATTCAGTTTCAGAACTTTATGGAACTAAGATGGTATATATTTCATATGGAATCATCTAAATGTACACACTTCATCTACTGAAAGCAATGAGCATCTCAGTTTCCCTGGGATGCTATGATGTCAACTCTTGACAACAATGTAATCACTGGTAAAAGCACATTCGATAATAACTTCATTGAAACAAGTAATTAAATCAAAGAGCTCGTTTATAAGCTGCACAAAGTATTCATTAATGCTGCAGTTTCATGTTTAACTTTAGGGAGAAGGGGAGCGGAGGGTTTAAAGATAGTGACCCATAGGCTAACCATAGAAACTGTGGTCTTATCATTATATCATGAGAGCATCAATGATTAAAAGATTATCAATACGAGCAAATAATTAATGTAATATATAATTTGTACTCTGTGATGGGTTTGGACGAAGTTTTGTAGTTGATCACTTTTCTTGAGCAGTAACAATGAGATAAGCAATAATGCTAAGCCAGTGATCACAGCTAATCAAGCTGTCAAATACGAAAGATAACACAAAATGGCTTTTCTATTGCATTGAATTAGCTGCTATAAATTTAAAATATGGATGGTCTCTGATTGGAACACACTGTTCAAAAATCTCATCATGATATGGCCCTATGGTTCTCTGTGTACGTCCCCATCACACATTTATTTGCTCTCACATCTGTATTTTCGTAAACATATCTTGCCTCACCTTTAGCTAATACTTGATTCTTTAGACATATCCTCAACACTGTTCTGTTCTATAAACACACCACCCAACGCCCAGGTTTCATAAACATATTCTCACAACCCTTTGCTTCAATAAATACATTTTAATGCTTCAAAAAATGAACACACGCTGATTATAACTTGGTTCCACTAAACACATTCTCAAGGCAACTCTTACTCATCAGCCCTACAACTTACTTCCTGTGGTCGTCATCTTAATTCATCAAATATAAACTAATACCGATCTTCCTACTTTTGTACCATTTTTTAAAATTCTTCTCCAGTCACCTTATATGCAGGATAGGAACTTGTGAGATCTCTTGTGTTAAGAACTGCCCTCACCGCAAGTTATTGGATGGTCACATCCAAAAACCCTGCTTGCAAGACTTGTCTGTAGAATTCTCTATTAAAAACAAAAAGATGTGTGGGTTAATTTTTCATTTACATCTTTCAACATCATGTGCCAGAGCTGTATTAAAACTTAAAGTAACAAGACTGGAAAGGTAAAGATGATGGAGATGAAGTAAACTGAATAAGCCAACAAAGCATGGGTTGTGGGGAAGGTAGTAATTAACTCCAGCTGGCACTTTGGGGGAACTCAGGGAGACAATAGTGGAAATAGATGATGTGAACTTAACTGAAGGGTGAATGTTACTGATAATGTCAAATGAGTTGGTTATGGCTTCATAAGGCAAATGTGTGACCCAAGTGCCATCACAATACACCTTAACACATGAGGCAGCCCAAGAGCTGGCAAAATTCCAATACAAGATTTAGGAAAAGAAGCTGGTGACAGTTATGTTGCAAAAAAAAAAAAATACAGTTATACTGTTAGAAAATTATAATCAACATGATATATACATATGACTGAGTAATGACTTACATTATGAAGCTCTATTAGAAAATGTATGTACTAATACTCAGTATTTCAACACCATTATTGAAGTTATAGATAATTTATATGTTAATTACATATCTGAACTATATATATATATTTATGTGTATATAAATGGTAGATCGCATGTCTTATGCACATCAAGGATTTACTATAATTGAATTATATAAACACACATATAATGTCCCTCTATTTTCCATGCTGGTTGATGTAAATAATCCCCTGCACAATAATCATGTCTCAGTTCTGCTGGTTACCATCTGCTGTGCCAAAATGTCAAACACCTTCCTCCATTGCCCACTGCATCTCATTCTATGTATTTTGTGTCCAATCATAATATGATCCAATTTTTCAATGTCAAATTGCTGGAACTGGATAGACAAGAGATCCAGAAACAAGAATGTGCAGGTGTTTCAAGATGCCTAGATATGCACATTCATTGTTACACTGATGTGTGTTTAAAATGATTTTGACTGACCATAAAGGATTGTTCACAAACTTTATGCCAGATGACATTTTCATCCATTAATGGTGTTAGTAGTGTAGCTCACATGAAGACTCTGAACATAAATCCTGCAGTCTGGGAAGAAATAGCAGCAGACCACAATCTTTGGAAACACACTCTAAAGCACCAACATCTCAAACAAGAAGTAGACAAATTCATTGACAAAGAGAATACACTGGAAAAGAAAAATAACATTTCTATCTATTTATTGATTGACCTTTCGAGCCGTAGTCGGCCCATAGGGCATAGACCAAGATACTCTTTCTTTTATCTAAATTTTTAATTTCTTTCTCTAATCTTAACATTTCTAGGGGCGCTGAAAAATGCATAGCCAATTATGATTGACGGAGGTTTCTAGTGTAGTTCTGTCTGAGGAATATTGGATGCATTCATTCTTTATAGTTTCAGTGTAAGCAGCCTATCATTGATAGTGTAAACATAGGAAGTAACGGGACATTGGCTGAGTCAGTTTCGATAAAAACTTATTGCTACAGAGGTTATTTGGGCATGACTATGGCAGTAAACACAGGGAGAAGCTTATGTGCAGTCTCTGGTAAGATGCATGCTTCCAAATGAGTGACATCTCCTGCAACTCAAGTTTCCAACCAGGATGTATTGGCTCTGTCCCTCCTCCATAGCCAGTAGGGAATGTATTGAGTAGGGGTTAGCACAAATATAGGTGAAGCCATTGCCCAAGCAATGCAAGTGTCAATGTTATCAGCTTGATTCCAATCGTATGTGAAGAAATTAAAGCACATATAATATGCAGTGGTCCCTGAATGCAGACCAGGAACAATGGAGATGAAGATGAATCTATTGGACCAGACATAGGATACCATATGATGGAAAGATTAGGTATGTAACCATGGCCAAGGAAAAGAGGAACACAATACATATATACAAAGAATCGTACATGGATATAGTAGACCCTTGATGTACATAAACAAAGACGTTCAGGAACCATTTATGTCAAATTTGATCCTGTGCAGGTTGTATGAATGATGTGTTCAAGGCTTATTTTGAGCAATAGCTTTTGTGTTTCTTAAGCATCAATATTTAAGTTAATTATACAAGTCAGCAAGAGTAAAACTAAATTTAACTGATTGATTTACCTATCTGAAGTATGCATTAGATAAATGTCTAGAAGATAACATTCCTTAGTTATAAAACTTCCAGAAACAATGCTTTTATATAAAATATAAATGTTAATTTAGTGTACAAGAAAGCAGAAATTATTAGTTATCAGATTATAAAAAGGTAGGACAAAGCATCCCACAGCATGAATGCACATGGAGAGTGGAGCAAAGGGTCTTCATGTCCTTTGGACGCATCTAGGGGAGTGATATTCAGTGCTATTATTGTGGGCATTCTTTGCTGATTAAAGGTCAGGTACCAATTTATTTCAGCTGGGTTAACTGAAATGTACTTTGAACGCTGGTGTTCTACAAGAAAAATTAGTTTCTTACGACATCATCAACCCATCCTTATCTCTTTGAGGACTATTATCCGACACCTCGGTTTTATAAAACTGATAATTTCCAACTATTCACTGACACGTCGGTAATTTCGGGTGTCGCTGAATATTTGATTTGTTTTCAGTGATTTTCGTTTTTATTTCAACCAATACTTGATTTCCGGAAGTAGGAGAGTTCTCACTTGATTTTTCTGCTGATATCGGCATGGTCTTAGCTTTGAATGTTGGAAAATTTTTACTTTATAATCATTGTTTATTTCTCAAATTTCTGTCACATAATGGCCACGCCCACTGTTGGTACTTCTTGCAGTCGACCAAAACGATATAGTGCAGAACAAGCTAGAGGAGCATGTTCGAAACCTTGTTACTGAGTGATTCAGAAATAGAGTATTCATAGTATTAATTTAGACTTGGACAATAATTTTATTGTTGTTGTGATAATGTGTCGCAATATTAGTAAAAATTGGGCTTAAAAGGCAAGACGATCTGGCGTAGGTTTAGCTAGTGGATGCCTTCTATTCCAGCACTATCAGTGTCTCAGAGGAATCGAGTGGTAGTGATTCTTATAACGAAACTGGTACTTTAGGGACATATCACACAAAATAAGTCCAGCAGTGTAAATAAAAATGATAAACTTGACTTGTAAATAATATTGTTCTGATGTCACATAAATTTATAATATTTTTCATTCTGGGATCATTTACAAAAATGTACATAATTTCGTTATTTGTGGACATAAATTAATCAAATAAACTGTATTTTGAAGGAATTTGGATTATGTTGTGTAATATTTCAAGACAAATGGATAGCAACACATATAAACATGGAAAAGGGTAATTGAATTACAATATTTTAAATTAAAAATTATCTACCTTGAATATTTTATATTTTTAAAAATATATTTATTCCTTTAAATAATCACATATCATAAATATATTGCTATTTTCATTTTCTGTATCCATTTTCCTTTCCAGTGATGTATAACACATGCCACATTTATCTAAATTATTGTGTGAAGCAGTCACATGAAAAAGGTATATGGTAAAATTTCTGAAAACAGGAAAATTAACCTTGTCCAAATCTGAAAATTCCTGTCTCCTGTTCTGGTCCTGAAAGAGTTATTGAATGTTTAAAGCTAGTCAACTTATGTCATAACTCCAAATAGCATGGTTGAGATGGAGGGAGAGCTATATTTATTTTCTTGTAATTACAGAAAAAAAGTAAACTGATGTTTCAGTCAAAAACTGACAGCAGTAAAATAACACATAGGCTATCCAATATGGACAAGGCTGATCACTTTTCTAGGTTTAAGCTACTTTTCCTTTAAAATAAATAAATAGAAATGTTTAAAAAAAACATTTGCTCATACAGAATTTTACAAGTATACAACATTAGAAAATAAATTATTTAAATGAATGTGCTAATATAATTAAACTGCAAGATTAGCACATACTGTACTTATTTCGGAGCAAACACCTGCTGCCTTGTAAATGAGGTACTTATATCAAATGCTCCAAGACTGCACTAATGACAATTCTTTGTAAAACAAGAGAAATCATTGATATAATGCTTCTTATTTTATAATCATTGAATGAATACTATAGTGTAATTAATATAAATTAATTCATTATTTGCAATAAAAGGATAACTTAACATCTGTCTTAGCATCCTGAACGAAGACTTATGCTTGAGTTTTGTGCATATTTTAACATTGAAAAATACCTTAAAGCATTACAAAAATGTATACTGGTAAGAAGCACAGCTATTTGAGTATACAATTAAACCAAGAAGAATAAAAACCAAAACAAAAGAAAGTGGTAAGACATTGACATATATTTCTCTAGACCACATCAAGAAATGAAGAAAAAAAACTGTAGGGCATAAATAATGTGACTAACAATGTAATAACTTAAAATAGATCATATACATGATTGTTAAGGGTTCTTTAATGTTTTAAAGCATATGGAGTTGGGTCACCTTTGTCTACGTCACAGGACATGCGGAAGTATGGGGAAATGAAAGAGTGGATAAGTTGGCTAGCTGTGCTATTGTTGAGTACAGTCAACTAATGGATCAGGCTGACATCATCAATGCCCTCTGGGAAGTGTGAAGGACATGGGACTTTGACAACCATGAGTCCACGTCACCCCTTCAGATGAAAGATTGGAGTTAAGATAGGCACAGCCAGAAACAAGAAACTTAGTGAGTGTGTAAGAAGACTAATCAACCAACACAGAAGTGGAGTCGTCAGTTGTTGAACTCTGCGAGACTTGCTGAGGAAGGGATCTGAGCACCCATGGACATGGAGTGCAATGACGATGACCCGCAAATGACTCCTTGATTTGATAGGAAAAAAATCTCTGGTATTAATTTTCAAAGTAATGTCAGTTGGAACAAACAAAAATTAGCCACATTGGGAACTGAACTCAGAACCTTCTTGTGGGCATACTAACCCCACAGATACCAATGCTTCAGGCATAGTTTGTTAATTCTCCTCTCAGGCCAAAGACGGCACTTAGGGCAGAAGTGATATAATGGTAAAACTAAACTAAAAACAGGACCAGTTTCAAAGAAAATAATATATAAACTTTGTGAAAACTGATTAACTATCTAAAGAGAAATGGGAATAAATATAAGCAAATGAAAACAAAATTAAGATATACATAGAAATCCTTTCATTCATAAGACAGAAGTGCAATAATATTAATCAAAGAAAAGGTGTGTCAAAATCTATAGAAAACTGCAGAAAATCTGAATAAGTGAGAAAAAAAAAAAATATATATATATATATATAAAATGTTTCCCATGAGTTACCGGGGCCTCATTATGAGGGAGTAAAGAATAGTGACACTGTGACCTTCCAGGCATGTTGTAAGAGGCAACTAAGGAGGTTGATCGGTGGCTTGACAAGCTGTCATTGTAAAAAGTGTTGTTATGGAAACAGAACCATAGATTTTGGAAGCAGTAATCTCTGCAGTATGTGACATTTTGGCGCGCAAGGTTTCTGTTTTTAAGATTGTGGTTCTGCCCTATGTGCCGTCTTCGGCTCGAAAGGACAATAGATAGAGATAAATAAAATGTAAGTCAAATGGTAATCTTAAAATGTCAGCTATATATTTTAGCATTCAAGTGAAGTGAATGAAATAGCATCAATCATGAAAAAAGAAAGTATTTAAGCACTAACACCATACTCTCCATGCACTTTATGGAGTGTAGGAAACCTTTAGTGTTTACTGAAGATTAGTACAACTGCCACAGCGATAGACATGCATCACCATATCTGGAACTTCATTCATTGATGAATTACAGGTTTCACGCCCTCATTTTAAGAAAAAAAAATCAAATAATGGAACTTAGTTTCAAATGTGACAACTATCTTTATAGTGCTACTGTGACTACATGTTGCTTGAGCACATTCTCTTGTTCCATGTACACTTTAAAAATGCTATTGTTAACAATATTGACAACTTACAGAATATTGGTGCAGAGTTTCACATTTTTATCACCACTTTAGGGTTTTAATTTGACTCGCACTTGTATTAACAGAGCTCTCATTAAAAATAAATGTAAACAAAAAATGAAAGAAAGAAAAATCACCTTCAAATGTGATACCTAACATAATCTGTATAAACTGTGACTAGTTGTGAAATATGTAAAGGTCTGAAGTGTTTAGATAGATGAACATGTGAAGCACTGAAATACACGCTAGAGAAGGAAATGACTAGAATCATTCTTGGTAAGTTGACAAGGGAAAACAATTATCTCAGATTACTAATGAGAAGACAATCCAGGTTATTTATAACTTCAGACAAAGATGAGAAGAATACAAAAGGTTTTAAAATTAATGATATCATGTGGCATAATTCAGATTTATTGGAACATCTGGTAAATGGTGCAGTGAAAACTTGATACATGTTAGCTTGCAAATTTCAGCCAAATCCACTTTTTTTTTCTTGTGGGCAAGTCAAAATCAAATAAATTTCAAGTACTATAAAAAAAGCAATCAAAATGAAAGAACAAGTAATGCTGGTCAAATGTTCAAAGTGAAAATAAACATTGACTTATGATAAGTCATATCTTAAACATCAAACTGGTTTGAACTGCTTTAATAGTTGTTAATACATTGCTTGTGATAACATGGGATTAGTAACAAACTATTAAGAGTTCTTTGCATTAGTTATGCAACCTATAAGTTTTCGTTTTAATGATCAATCAGGTATAGAAAATAATCTCAGGTATCTGTCCATCTTCTACTGAAGTGCCATTGTTATTTCCAGCAGCATATGTGAACTGAAATGTGACTTTCCCACTGGAAACAGATTCATGGGTTACTTTGCGAAGACCTTTAGATCCATAATATGAATCAGGACCCTGCAGAAGAAATTAAATTTCATAAACAAAGGGGATTGTTAATGTGTATTTAATGTTGACAGCCATCACTAAAGGCTGTGATTTAAGAAAGTAAGTGGAGATGATGGGGATATAGGTCAACGTTATAAAATATGTTTTAATTAAGTATTTGCTTGAGTGAAACCCATAGGAGGTGGTAATAGGTCATCTCCTTGTGTCCCAAGAAACTGGACTGTAGTGCCACATGAGACTTTATGGAACAGCGTCAATTTGAGATTATGTAGGACAAATTTGGAAAGTACAAACGTATGCAAACACTGCATGGAAAAACTAATCTCTCACATTTCTGTTATTTTTTCTTCTTCAAACAAATGAGATTACTCTCCTCTTCAACTAACTATGCCTTGTTTTAAAATTGCATGCCATGCTGTCTGGAGCTTGTATAACCATCTCCAATGTCTTTCAATCCATGTGGCATTGACTCACTAGGTTTAGATCAACTTTAAAGAGCACCATATAGGATGTCCTTAGGGATTCTACCATCATTCAAGTGTTTCACATATCCCAGCTAATGAATACAATGTTTGTTCACGGTGTATAAACTAGTATGTTAGCTTCTTTAAGAATATTTGTGTTTGGAATATGGTCTTGCCATTTGGTGCTTAATATTCTTTTGAGACAAAGACAACAGTTTTTTAAAGATACTATTTTTGTACATAATGAAGATAATCAGTGGAGCTGGGTTTCTTGTTTGTTGTTCACTTTCAGACATCCACACTGACGACTGAAGAAGACAGCAACCATCTTTTTTCTAACAGTTTTATGTTATCAATTAAAAGACAAAGAATTACGCCTTTTATCAAAAGAACAAACAAAAAGCAATATCTATTACCACCAAGAAACTTATAACGCATATATTCATTCCAGCATTGTGCTACCAATGCCAAACATGGTCACTTTTGACTAAGCATAAAGAAAGCATGTCACCACAGAGATTAGATGTCTGAGAAAAGCGCTTGGAGTGACCAGAAAAGACAATCAGAAATGATATAAGAGTTAAAGAGTAGACATTGAACCAATCCTGAGCTACATATAGAAACAACAAATAAACTGGTTTGTCCATCCAGAAAGAATGCAGTGATTCCTTACCATACAAAGCATATATGAAAGAGGAGAAGAGAGAATAGCAAGAGGCAGACATAGAGTAAGATGGACAGTCATCAAAGAAGCACTAGAACATCAACTGACAATGACTGAAGCCGCCAAAAGGACGAGAACCAGAACTTTGGAAGTGAAGAAGGAAGATCAAAAGAATAAACGAAAGCTCTTGCATACTTTTTTTTGGTTGAGGTGATTGCAGACTTCTCTCCCCCGGTAAGCGGCCATTTTTAGGCCTATTCTTTTTGACTTTAAGCTGTCAAGAGTTCTTTAACATGCACGAGTGCACACAGGACCTCCTGTTTTTCACCATTTTCCTAAAGGGATAGGCCTCAGATACCACTACCCAGAGAGACCGGAGGAGGGTAAAACCACAAATATAACAAGTGTTAGATTTTTTTTTTTAAATTGCCCACTGCCTGTGATGGGAGCTGAACCCGGGACCTTCCTGACCAGAAGGCGATGATTTATCTGTAGACCACCCAGTTCCCTGTGTCCATGCTGAAGTCACTGTTTAATACAAACACATTTTCACTTTCATTGTCCTGCAATGAAATATGAGGACATACTGTTTTTATATCCAGGACTAGGTGTATTCAGCAAGCTGCTGCACAATCAATGTAATATTGTCTATCTATCTGACTCTTGTTCTTCCTTGTGCCCTTAAGCCAGATAGTAGGTCCATAGGACTCCTCAGATAGATGTTTGATGCATACAGTGAACAAATATCATCATCAAGTGCTGGCGTAGGTGATCATGTCTCTCTACAACTTTCGATCTGGACAGTTATTTATAATTTCTGTTGTTGACCTTCTGCCAAGCCATTCTCTTAGGCTGTCTGGTATCTTTTCTCTTTGATTCCCTCTATCTCTTCATCCCTCAATTTTTCCAGTTATTACAATATATTCCAGCTGTTCTTTTCTCAATACATGGCCAAAAATGATGATTGTTTCTTCCTGATAATGGAAATTAGCACTCTTTTTGCTTTGGCCTCTTTCAGAATGTTTTCATTACTCTTCTTAGCTGTCCATGGTATTCTCAACATTCTTCTGTAAGACCACATTTCTACAGACTCCAGTGATTTTCTTGTCCGTTGTCCTATTGTCCATGATTCACATCCTTATGTTAAGACTGGCTCTACATAACATGTAAGAACTCTTTTTCTTGTTTCTATTGTCAAAAATGGATTGCACAGTATCTTCTTCATTTTGAGCAATTCTGCATTTCATCTCTTTTGTACATCTTCTGTCTAAGGTTAACAAAGTTACCAAATATTTAAATTCATTTACCTGTTTTAATATTGTTCCACTTGTCTTTATTTTTGCATTGATGTGATGTCTTTTTCTTTGTTGTTACCATTACTTCTGTCTTTTTGCTATTAAGGCTGAGTCCTTTATTTTTGCTTTCTTTCACTATAATGTCCAACATTTCTTGTAACTTATTTTCACTCTTAGAGATTAAGACTGTATCATCAGCATACCTTAGATTGTCCAACTTTGTTATGCACTCTCATTAGGCATTAAGTGAGTTAGATTAATTGTATTTTCCATGGTTTACGTACAGCAAGATGAACATAAATTACATAGGTAGTTTTACAGCACACTGACAAATCCACATACAATGATGACAAGAGAAAACAATAAGCAGCCCAAACCAGGATTTGAACCTGCGCCCTTTGTTTGCTTGTGTTCGCCTGATGACTAAGAGTTCACCTCTTTGTCATGTGCCCTTAAAAGGATGTTAAGTGGGCGTGACTGCATTGTGTTGAGGTTTGCAGTATAACTGCCTGTGCTCTTTGACATATTGCCTCACCACTAGAGATACCTGCATTTACAAAGACTGTACTAGAGATACCTGCATTTACAAAGACTGTACTAGAGATACCTGCATTTACAAACACTGTACTAGAGATATGTACAATTACAAACACTGTACTAGAGATACCTGCAATTACAAACACTGTACTAGATATAATTACAAACACTGTACTAGAGATACCTGCAATTACAAACACTGTACTAGAGATACCTGCAATTACAAACACTGTACTAGAGATATCTGCAATTATAAACACTGTACTAGAGATACCTGCAATTACAAACACTACTAGTGCATTTTATTAAAAAATTTTTTTTTTTTTCAGAAGCTGGGTGAACTCTAATACTATGTCAGTTTAAAAAAAAAAAAAAAAAATGCACACCTGGGAATTGACCTTGGACTCTTCTTGCCAGTGGCAGGCACACTAACCACTCAGCCATGACTCATATACTCAGCACATTGACAAGAAAATAACTTTTTCTGTGTCTTTTTCAGAATCATCAGTGTGGCTGTTTCATAAGCAAACAAGGAAGACAACTTATACAAAGACTTACCTTTAGTGTAGCACACGCAATATAGCTAGTATTGGGCAAGATCTCCACTGGCTCTTTGAACATTACTCTGAATGTTGATGTTGTTCCATCGCATTGAAAGGTTGGATCATTAGAACCCATTACTTTTGTGGAGTCCATGTGAATGATCTGAAACATATAGCACTGGTTTTTCTCTCTCAATTTCCTAAATTGTTTTTACAAAACGCATCTAGTAAAGGTAAAGTATATAACTTTGAATCAGCGTCTTAGCACGCGACTTTTCATCCATATACTTCTGGATAGTGCAGCTACAACAGGTTGTCCGAATGTCGGTTATTTCTTCTTCTTCTACCTTTTTAGCTCCCAGTGGAGCATAGGTCTTCAACAAACACTTTCCAAGTTGTTCTGTTTTTTTGTCATTCTTTTAAGATCATTCCATGTCTTCCCCATTATCTTCATCTCTGCTTCTATCTGTCTTCTCCAAGAACTCCTTCTTCTTCTTCTTCTACCTTTTTAGCTCCCAGTGGAGCATAGGTCTTCAACAAACATTTTCCAGGTAATTCTGTTTTTTGCCATTCTTTTAAGATCATTCCATGTCTTCCCCATTATCTTCATCTCTGCTTCTATCTGTATTCTCCAAGAATTCCTTGGTCTTCCTCTTTGTCTTTTCCCCTGGGGATTCCAAAAAAGGTCCTGTTGTGTAATACTCTCAGTTGGCTTCCGTAGTGTGTCCTATCCAGCGCCATCGTCTTCGCTGTATCTCTTTATCCACTGGTATTTGACTGGTACATTTCCATAATTCTATGTTAGCGATTTTGTCCTGCCATTTTTATTCTGCGTAAGCATTCATTAATGAAAGTATGTATCTTTGTGATTGTCAATTTTGTTGTTTTCCATGTTTCACAGCCATATAATAGGACCGACTTAACATTTGAGTTGAAAATTTTTACTTTTGTACTTAACCTAATTTCTTTGGATTTCCATGTTTCCCTGTGCAATGAAAGCTCCTCTTGCTTTTGATATCCTTATTTTGGTATCATTTTCTGTTCCTCTCTCTTTATATTACTGCCCAGATATATGTAAGATTGTGCGTCTAGTAGAGGAATTTCTCCTCATTTTATTTGGTTATTGCCAACTGTATTAATTCTCATAATGTTGGTCTTATCTCTATTAATCTTCAGTCCTAGCTGTTGTCATCTCTCATCTAATATACTCATTTTATCCTGCATCTGTTGATGGCTGTGTGATAGGAGAGCTATGTCATCAGCAAAGTCTAAATCATCAAGTTGTTTGGTCAGTCACCACTGGATCCCATTTCTGTACATTTTGAGTTATTTTAATAATCCAATCTATGGCCAGTAGAAAGAGAAATGGAGACAGAAGGCATCCCTGCCATACTCCTGTTCTTATTTCAAATGCTTCTGTAAGCTGTCCTTCATGCACCACACTACATTTTGTTCCTTCATACATTGTTTTTATCAGGTTAATAAAATTTATGAGGATTCTGTAATGACTCAGCAACTTCCAAAGCATTCTTCTGTCTAAACTATCAAACACCTTTTCGTAATCTATGAATCCAATATAAAGTGGGGATTTTAGTTCTAAACTTTGTTCAACTATTATACGTAGAGTAGTTATTTGATCAGCACATGATCTGTTCTTCCTAAAATATGCTTGTTCATCTCTCAAATGTTTCTCTATTGCCTCTTTTAGTCTCTCCAGAATGATTCTGCTTAATATTTTTCCTGACACTGATAGTAGCATAATTTCCCCTATAACTTTTGCACCCCTGTAAACTTCCTTTCTTTGGTAGTTTGATCATATAACCTTCTTTCCAGTCTTTAGGCATTTCTTCCCTCTCCCAAATTTTATTTAATAGATTATGTAACATCTTGGTTGAGGTGTCAATATCTGCTTTGATGGCTTCTGAAGGAATTTCATCTGGTCCTGTGGTTATACCATTTTTTAGTAGACGTATGACGCAAGCCGAAGAAAGCCGTAAGGAGTCCGGGTTGCCGACTCACCCTTTGTCTAACAGGGAAAAGCTGCACAGGTAGCAGCAGAAATGAGTCGGTTGCTTAGTTGGGTGATTTTTCCAACAAGGTTTTACAGAGGCCCCAAAATGCATTTAATTGGCAGCAGTTCAAATGCAAACCAGTTTTCAAAGAAAAATTCATGTTAATTTTAAAATTAAATAAATGTCACAATCTAATAATTGCATTTGAAAACAAACGGAATATGTTTTGTATGGAATGGAGTGAATTCAAGCTATGCAACCAACAGTATCATCAATAATGAGGAAGTGAAGCATGGTAGCCAGGTGGTTAGAAAGAATAACTAGAGAATCACAAAGCAAGCGCTTCAAAGGAAAGAACAAAAATAAAAGAGGCTGATACTGAATAATACTGACAAGAGAGGCAAAAATAGCAGGTACAATTCTTACTGAGATTTAAAAGCTCAACCAGGATAGGGTAAAAAAATTTTTTGCACTGTGTGAGTGTGTGCACGTTTTTTTTTTTTGTCATTAAGATCTTTTTTGTACATATTTCAGTCCTTTTCTTCAATGTGAAACTTGAAGTGAAACTTGAAGTGAAACTATCCTTTCTTATTACTTTGATGTTTGACAATGCTTAGTTTCATCTTCATTGATAAAGTTACTTTCTCTACTTTCACATTTCCAGTTTCAAAACTTCTCAGCTCCATATTCAGTGCCTCTAGTAATATATTTATTTCTACTTCTTGTGGAAATCGTTCTTATAATTCACATATTCAATATTTGGAATGTTTGCTGTGTTTCTAATCTATGTTTGATATAAATTCTGGCCATTACGAACACAATGTATGAAGAATATGGAAATTGGTCAAGATTTTAATTATGAGAAAATAAAAATAAGCAAATATTTAAAACTGTTATATCTGTGTATTTCAGCTTAATACATCAGAATTCAGGATAACAATTTTTGTTTGTGTCTTCCAACTTTGATGTCTAATTACTGGTTAGTCTGTTTCCAAGCTCACTAGGGGAAAGCAGAAAGATATTAATGTTTTGGGGTAGTAACAAATAACTAATATAAAAGAAAGATTATGGATGCTGATGACATATTCTAAGATTGCTGTAAAAGTAATTTATTTAGCAAACTGAGATTAAGTATTTTATACTTCATATATGGTCATATATTTCCCCACACACCAAGCAATGCTCTGTGGGAACCTTTACTGTTTTTTGTTTATTAGATTAGACTCCATATCTGTTCACAAGTTGCAACCGAGAAGAAATACACACAGAGTGATAACAGTATTGAAACCTGGTGACTATATACTTTGTAAAGAGCAAGATAGCATAACTAGAACTGAAATGCCATGGACTCAGAAAAGAAAGTGATAGAGAGAGATCAAAGGCAGCTTGGTGGGACAGGGATCCACAGTCAGACTTGGAACACCCCGCAAAGGATGACAGCAGCATGAGCCAGGTGGAAAGATTTTGTTGATGCTCTGAGGTGCCACAAGCCGTCTCAGCCATTTACTGTTTTGTTAGCTCACTAAGCAAAGACAATAAGACCTCCATGTCCAATATTTGAATGATAATCGGATGTTTGAGCTTGACTTTTGTTACAACTATTAACTGATTCAAGCACAATTTACCTGAATGTTTACAGCATATTCAGTTGGACCATGTATACTTCCATAGAGACCAAAGCCCACAATGAAAATCCTTCTATTAACCATGAATCTATCAGAAAATAAAAAAAAGAAATAATGAAAATGTGTAACACAAATAGATCAATAAAAAAAATGCAATGATTAATAAATACAGCTTTTTCTCAAATACAAAGAAATAAGATTTGCACAAAAACTTGAAATGCTTGATTTTTTTTTTTTCTTCATTATTCAAGCTTGGATAGTGACTTTCATCCATTGTATTTATTTTCTCAGACCTGCATTAATATTTACAGTGCACTGAGCTACAATAAATCACCTCAGCCTGGTTTCAGAAACCCAACTAAAACATTCATTATAAATAAGGGAACATGTTAAGATCACAAACTTTATAATTACTATTTAAATCAACTTAGATTAATTACCCTGAGACACTTTTGAAGTGTTCATTATATCAAGTGAAACAACATATTGATGTCACACTATGATAAATACTGGATACGAAGAAGACACAACTAATTATATTAAGAGACTGCAGGGATTTACAATCAAGTTTGTCAAGCAGGAAATGTAGAATGAGAGAAAAGATGAAGTGGGTTTAACCAGTTAGCTACTCTGACTGTCTCAAGAGTTTCTTCCTCTTAGCGTTCATCCTTTAAGTGGGCATGGATGCATTGTGTCACTAGTCTACAACAAAACTGCAATATCTATGCCATCGTCTCCTTTTATAGCTTCATGTTTATTCTTGTGCTTTTTTTCCCTTCTCCTTATAACTAAACTTCATTTGGTGTAATGTCTCTTCAATTTATGATTTAAGAATATTCACAAGCATTTGCTTTTGAAGGCAATTAATCTCTTTTCTGCATCTTGAATGGATATATCTCCAAATACTTGTAAGTTTGTTGATGGAACTCAATGAGAATGTGATATGGGTCATTATTTCAGATGCTGTGTTTCCATCACATAACATTTTGCTCCCAAGGTATTGTCAAAATTGGGTACAAAATGTGTTAAAGACAATCAACGTCTCAGATTTTAAAATGGTTTGGTCATGGGCATGGCAGAAAGATCAAAACGCAACACAATGAGCTTTTAATAAATGTTACGAGAACATCAGACTCAAGGTTCGAAGACACAAAAATTGGATTGATGGAATATTAAAAACACTAGGAAACATAGAAGCAGCACAGGTCAACAGAAGAGAAAAAGACACAAAATATATCCCCCTCAATGCTGAGAGGCAAATGAGGAAGGAAAGAAGAAAGTCTCAGATTTAAATTGGGGAATTTTAATTTAGTTTATTTTATTCCTAGCAGATACTACTGACTGGTGAAAAGACTGTTGTGATTGTTCAAATAAGAACTTTAATTTGTTTATGAAATCACATTCACATACACACACACATGTATGTATTTTAAAAACTAAATATACATATATGTTTGGAATACTATGACCCATAAAGGAGTTATTGAATTACATGTCAACTAACACTGGTTGGACAGTTGATATACCTGATTCTGTCACTTGTGCCACTGTAACCCCATCTGCTCTCAATCTGGCAGAATCTTGAAACGACTTGCTCTTTACCAGTCAGACAGCATCTAGGTACATCCAAGAAGCTAATACTAGGTTTGGGATTCACAGTGAAGTAAAGAAAAAGCTCCACCACTTCCCTGTCTTCCAAAATCCCACTCTGTGCTGACCCCACCGCAAACTCTTCCACTGTCATCAAAGGAAACCTGATCAGTCGTAGTGCTCGTGACAGAACACGACGCTGTTAAGTAGAGAAAAATAATCCCTATAACATTAACTATCTCACGCAAACAATTTCAGACATAGTATCATTTAAAATAAATCATGATATTTCTTCTTCTTTTCTTCCTCATTTGCCTTTCAGTGTCGAGGGGAGATATAATTCGAGGTCTTTTGCTCATCTGTTCGCTTCTGCTGCTGTTATGCTTCCTAGTGTTTTCAATATTTCATCGATCCATCTTTTTCATGGTCGATCCTTGGGTCTGGTATTCTCGCATTGTTTATTGAGGGCTCGTTGAGTTGTGTTTTGATT
Source organism: Megaustenia siamemsis (assembly GCA_032433765.1). Lineage (NCBI taxonomy): Eukaryota > Metazoa > Mollusca > Gastropoda > Stylommatophora > Ariophantidae > Megaustenia > Megaustenia siamemsis. Next base: position 98,147,740 of record JAVIAB010000051.1, read on the forward strand.
ACTCTGCCTTGTCACGCGCCCAAACCATTTTATCTGTTGTTTCTTTATATATTCTATGGCGGGGGCTATTCCTAGCTTTTTTCCAAGTTCTTCATTTCTGATCTTATCTCTTAGACTGTTTCTTGTCATTCGTCTGACACATTTAATCTCAGTAGAGGTTATTTTTCTAATTGTTCTTGCATCTAAGGGTCTAGGACTGGCATTTGTAGCACAATGTTGGGATGAAGACTGTATTATACAGTGCCGTTTTGCCTCTAGTGTTATTTCCTTGTTGGACAATAGTGGCGATAGCTGTTCAATGATTTGACAAGCTTTGATGCATCTTGAGTCTATCTCTGCTGTTTGTGAATTGTCGTTTGTCACTAAACTTCCTAGGTATTTGAATTCCTCTACTTGTTTTAGTTGCCTGCCTTCTATAGTTATGTTGATGTTCTGTTTATTCTTGGTGACATTCATGACTCATGATATTTAAGTAAACAATTTATCTCAAATAAATTCACTCTTGGTGTGTGGGGAACAAATATTTAGAATGTTCAGAATTCTTCCTTCTGATTGAATATTAAACTAGTCTTTTATCTTTCTTCTCCTTCTTCTTATCATTTCATCTGTTAAATGGATGTGTCGCTAATTTATGGCAAGCCATGATATCTGCAACTTTTGGCCTGACACATCCATCCATCTTCGGCATATTAGATTTCTAATCTAACAATTTTTGCCATGGCAGCTAACTTTTTTTTGTTTACTTTTGCGAACAGTTCCTTAACATGCACAGAGTGCACTCAGTTCCTCTTTTTTGCCTTTATCCAAGAGGGCTAGATATTGGATCGCGCTATGCAGAGACAAGGGGAGGGTAAAGTCATGAAGAAACCACAGATTTGAAGATAAAAATTTCAACCGCCTATGGGGGGATTTGAACTGGGATATTCTTGTCCAGACACAGTTGTCATATCTTACCTAAAGAATAACAAATGAAAAGCTGATGATAAAGGTTAAAAAAAAAATTAATGCAGCTTTATGGAGATAATAAATGACAAAAAAAAACACACACAAAAAAACCATGAGGTCTGGTAAGAGTTTTTTAAAACGAAACATAAAAAAACAAAAAAATAGATCAGACACTGAATTAATTATAAAGACTAAGTAAGGAAATAGACAAAAATTCAGAAGAAAATCTCTCAATCTGTGTGCCAGCAGAATTGAATGTATTTATGATACAGCTGATACCATCAATGCAATATAGTATCTAATAAGGAATTACCTTTAACGTAGTTATAGAAACACCAAGTTATAAAACAAGTAACAAACTTTAAATATTGGGAACAACATTCTCTGAAGATGGTAAAATCGACAAAGAAAAAGACATCCAGTGCAATACAACAAACCAAATATTGGGTCAGCTATCCCCTATACTTCAACACAAAGCAATACCTATTAGCCCCAAGAACCATCTTTTACAAAGTATATTCATTCCCACATTGTGCTACCAATGTTAAACATAGTCACTTTCGACTAAGCATAAATAAAGCTTGTCACCACAGAAATGAGATATTTGAGTAAAGCGCTTGGAATGAATAGAAAATACAGAATCAGAAAAGATATAAGAGAACGAGTATGCATTGAACCAATCCTAAGCTACATACAGAAATAACAAATAAACTGATTTGCCCATCTAAAAAGAATGCAGTCCTTACCATACAAAGCATATATTAAAATAGGAGAAGGGAGAGGAACAAGAGTCAGACATAGAGTAAGATGGACAGACACCAAAGAAACTCTACATCTACTAACAATTATCAAAGTTGCCAAAAGGGTAGAACCAGAACTTTGTATCCCTCTAGACACTCGAATGGGTACAAGAAGAAGTGAAGAAAGGGTGTCCGGTTAGCGCAATCGATAGGCGGTTGGCTTACCACGGCAACAGCCGGGGTTCGTACCCTGGCGAGGACACCTGGGTTTTACTAATTCCCTAAAAATTAGTACCTCTGAAGTCGGAGTAAATCTGCCTGCATGGCGAGGGGCATCCTGTAATGGGATAAAACAGACTTTACACGCAAAATTCAGTCCCACAAAATTGAATGGGTGGGACTTCGTCAGAGGTCAAAGCTGACGAAAGCGAACGAACGAAGTGAAGAAAGAAAGAGAAACTACTAATACCACTTTACAGACTTTATTTTTCCATAAAACCTACCTGATTTTCACTTGTTGGGGGCATAATATTTTGCCTCATGCACTCAGCCTCTGCCCACCTACAAACAGCAGAGAAAAGCTTGCACTCTCTGATGCCTAATGTATCCCTCTCCAGGACAACACACAATGTATCCAAATCTATGTCTGTGAATCCATCAGCTGCCAGGGCTTCTGAAGTGTTCTTGTCTATTGTCTCCAAGCATAAAGCTGCAAGTTGTGGTTCATCAAACAGGCGAGCTTGAGTTAACAGCATGAAAGCATTATCAGGACTTAAATTGCGTTTTAGAAAATCTACACAAGCTCGTTCTAAAGCAGGAACTGCATATTTTTTGGCAGTGTACAAAGTAGTCATCACAGTCTCTGGTCCAATCTGGACCTCATCTGTATAAAGAAAGCGCAGCAAAGCTGTGAATGCTGCAGGTTCAACATCTGGGATTTCAATAATATTGTCAGTAGTTGCTAAGCGACCATTAAACAGAGCATCAAATACAGCACTGCCAATTGACAAAATGAACTTGTGGGCTGATATTATTTGTTGAGCTGGATGTTTGCCAACCTGCAAGAAAATTAGGAATAAATTAAGCTAAGTAAACAACATATATATATATGTGTGTGTGCTCATGTGCATGTAAAAATATAAGGTCTTTTTCATCTGTGCAGATAGGTGATTGCAGACTATAGTTGATAAAATCTCCATTACCTGCTTCCTATTTAATTACTAAGAACTTTATGCTTTGCACTAAGAGAAGAATCAAACAGAGCTACAATCTGTCTCCATGTGTCTGTTCAGTCTGAACACAGAGAAGATTTTTAAATGCATCGTAGAAAAGGAAGATTTGAACATCAATGGAAATATAATTAACAACTCAAGGTATGCCAATGACACCAACCGGCTGACAGAGCCAAAAAGAGCTACAACAACTAATTAAAAACAAAAACTTGAAAAGCAGAGAAATACAATTTGCACGAAATACAAATTGGATATAAATAATAATAAGACGACTAAAAGTATGATAATAAACACAGATAACACACAAAACCTACATGTCAATTTCAAGGTTTATGGAATTTCAAGGTTTATGGAAAAGATCTAGAGCGACTTCAAGAATATATCTATCTTGGACATGTCATATGAAAAACCCACAATTGAAATAATTAAAAGAATAGGAACTGCAAAAAGTGTATTTAGCAACATAAAAAATCCTCACATCAAAGCAAATAACATCAGGACTAAAATTAAGAATAATAAAGTATTATATATACTAACCACTCCTGCATGGTAGGGAGCCGCGATAGCTCAGTGGTTAGTGAACTGGACTACAAAGGACAAGAGGTAGGGTTCCATCCCAACCGACAGCTTCCGGGTTCACCCAGCCTTTAATGGGTACCGGATTTTTTTCTGGGAAAGTAAAGCGGCATGGGCGTAATACCGACCACATTACCCAAAAATCATGTGCCGAAAGTCTGTAAAATGTATGGTCACTAACACCATATTCCCTATACGCCACTTGGCATGATGGGGGTACTTTACTTTTTTTTTTACCTGCATGGTGCAGAAACATGAACGCTAAATAAGAAAACTGAGAAGCCCTTGAAATGTGTATTTATAGTACAATAGGAAAAATTATAAACAGTATACAGAAGCATATATATATATATATATATATAATGAAAAAGAGCAATGAAGAAATATTTAAACATTAAAAGGAACTAACTTATAAACATTCTGAAAAGAAAATTAAAATACTATGGCCATGTCAAAAGACACAGTGTTCTGAAAAAAAAACAATAATGGAAAACACTCTTCCAGGATGACACATCAGGGGCAGACCAAGAAAGTGGTTTCAAGACATTAAAGAGATCCTAAACATGACAACAGAAGTGGGAGAACTGGCTAGAAACAGATTCTTTCAGACGGCTGTGAAGAATGCAACATTTTGCAAAGGACATGTGACCCAATGATGATGGGCAAATGTGGTATAAGACTGAATTGCAACTTTGACTAAGATAAAAACAGCGCTGATGACATTACACAGATTACTCTGCACCAATTTAAGCAACAAGATAGAGGAGACAGAGAGGAAACCAATTTCAATCCTTATTTTGGGGCTTTTGAGGTAAGACATCTGCCCCTAGACAAGAAAGTTACATGTTTAAATCCTGCCTTAGGCCATGTACATTTATCTCTTCAAATCTGTGATTTCTTAGTGGCTTTGCACTCCCTTAATCTCTGGGTAATAAGATCCTCTTGTATACGAGTGATAAACAGGAGGTTGTATGTGCAATCAGCACACGTTAAAGAACCATTGATAGTTAAAAGCTGAAAAGTGTAGGTCAAAATGGCTACTATCTGGGCAAAAATTGTTTAGCAATTACTTGCACAACACATCAACACCCAATTAATGGGTGAATATTGAAAAAGAACTCTTTTCGTTCCATCTATCTATGGAGAATACTTGAAGATAATATGTATTTATCTACAAGACGACACCAAAGAAGTGCATGGGCATTTACAGCACGCTCAGCAGGCAGAATAGTCAAAGAAGACAGTGGTGCATACGTCACGACCACGAGTAGCATGACAATGGAGGTGATGGCAGTGACCAAGGCATTCAAATGGTTAGTCACAAGACTATACCCACGCATGTATACTGAGTGATTCGATGAGCATGATTAAAAAAATGGAGGCGAGCTCTGTACGCATGCAATGGGTAGAATCATTGCAGAAGTCCAAAATACATGAGGTCACCTTTGTCTATGTCCCTGGACATGCGGGAGTACGGGGAAATGAAAGAGCGGACAGGTTGGCTAGCTGCACTGTCGTTGAGGACGGGCAACCAATGGATCGGGTGGACATCACCAATGCCCTCCGAGATGTGGGAAGAACACAGGACTTTGACAAACACAGATCCACGTCACTTCTTCGGATGATGGAGATGGGAGTTAAGATGGGCACAGTCTGAAATGAGAAACTTAGTGGCCGTGTAAGAAGCCATATCAACCAACATAGAACTGGAGTCGTCAGTCGCTGGACACTGCGAGACTTGCTAAGGAGGGGATCTGAGCACCTATGGGCATGTTCAGAGTGCAATGATGATGACCCACAAATAACTCAATATGTATTTCTGGTAAATAGACTGAAACTATTCAGCTATGAATCACCAACTACTTTCAGCCTATGTGTTTGTGGGTGTCCCAGACCCCTTCCCACCAAAACCAGATAAATAATTAAATGTTTATATATATATATATATATATATTATCACTTGAACATGAAGCAAGGATTATTATTCAATACAAGCAAAACAAAATATTTTGAACACATAAAGAAAAGCAAGAACATACTTCTTAGAAGGTAAAATTGGGGGGTAAAGGAGGCCATGGCAGACATAGAAGTTGACTGACTATTTGAAAAAGTGAAATGAGGAATAATTAATAGCAAATGCTATAAAGCCAAGAAACCAAAAAAGTAGCACTCCATGACATGAAGACAGTAAAACAAGATTATGATATAAATCAAATTATGTATAAAACAAACTGCGGAACTCTGCATTTTCTCCTTGACTCGCAAGATGATGGTGAACATCTTCTTCTTCCTTTCAACTCACTGTGGAGCATAGGTCTTCAACAAGGACCTTCCAAGCCGTTATTTTTCTTGCCATTCTTTCAAGATCATTCCACGTCTCTCCCATCATCTCATCTCTGCTCCAATCTGTCTTCTCCAAGAATATTTTGGTCTTTCTCTTTGTCTTTTCCCCTGGGGATAAAAAAAAGACCTGTTGTGTAATACTCAATTAGCTTCCACAGTGTCCTATCCAGCGTCATTGTCTTTTTGATGGTGAACATAACCGAGCCTAAATATGAATTAACATGATAACTCAATTTTTAAATTGGTCATTAGCATTAAGAGTGCATGAGTATTAATATGATATATCTAGTCCTTTACCTTAAATTGGATATCTGTCATTGTTCCTGTGGTATAGAGAAATGCCAGACGCTCTTTAACACCTGTTTTGGTGGCCTGCCAGTTGTAGACAGCCTGTCCATAGTTTTGTGGAGGAGATGATCCTAAAGGAGATGGAGCTTGAAATAAGCCCTGTCCACTTCCCAAAATGTCTGTGTCACATCGTCCATTATCACTCTTGGCTAAGTTGGCACTGCATGCCCCTGAATGCAATCCATTGCTACCAAGACTTGGACCCATACAGCTGTTACATACCAAAGTTGGGAAGTTCATTAGAAAATCTGATGTGGAAGATGAAGCCATGGTTTCTCGCTTGCTGCTATGGACATAAAATTGTGATGGCGAAGCAGACAAAGTTCCTGTGCTGGATGCTTTGACCACGGCATTGACTGGTGAAGTGACTGATATTGCTCCATTTGCTGTGCCTACACCATTCAGCGAATGCCTATGGCTACGAGGTAATGGAATAGATTGTGGTGAAGTTACCTGCTCTCCACAAGGCGGCACTACAAAGTGGCTAAAATCATGAGTTGGGGAGCTTGGATGAGATGTTTGTGAACATCCCGTTGTTGCACAAGCACCCAGGACTTGAGCTTGAGTTGAAGCAGCTTGATTACTTGGCTGTTGGTTACTTGCTTTCTGATTGGAGTACTGTTTGTTTTTAGCTTGACTCTCCTGTTTATTTTTCTCTTCATCCATTCTTGCCTACATCAAACCAATTTATGAAATGTGTACGCAAAACTGGTTTTCATTTGTAGTTAACTGTTACACTAATTTTAAATATCCAATCTATTAATATAATAATAAAGTGCATTAAAAAAATTACTACCAAATATCATTAGCATTTAGATGATATACTCATATAGATAATGTTAATGTTAATAACTTCTATTCCTAAAATGTATCACACTTTTTTGGGAAACAGGTGAGAGTATGAACTGCTGTTCAAATAAGAGACTTTGTTTGTCGGATCTAAATTACATATCCCCTTGCCTTGTGTCAATATAATATAAATAATATATATAAACTCATAGATATTTATTTATGATGATATAAATAACTGTTCAGTTATTTGATTAGTGAGCACTAAACGTTAAACACTTAAACTAGTGTTTTAAACAGCATTTCACTTTTTTAAAAAATGTAATAATTAAATAATTAATTTAAAAAATTCAAAAATATTAATATTGTAAGTTTTATTATAATAAATATTAATTAAACGTGATGTTGATATTATTATTTTGTCTTCTGGTTTAAATTTAAATTTTAGAAATGATGATGCATCAATTTATCATCGATTGTATTGTAGGCAGGTGACTAATAAATAAATAAGGTTGTAAATTGAAATTCAAAATTGTAAATTATTAAAATTAATAAATTATATTATTATATATAATCAATCCACAATTACAAAAAGCACATTTTCAATTTTCAAGTTTTTCTTCACAAAGAAAATTCAAAATAAATGAATATTTTATCTCCTAGTTATTGTTATTGCTATCACTATCATTAATACTATACTATCAACGTTGTTCAAAATTTCTGCCTCGCGACAGACAAACAGCACGTTCCAGCCTACAATGACTCATTCACTGATGATTGAAAGAAAACTTAACTTCCTTAATAAATATATTTTGACGGTTTGAGTTTGACCTGAATCTTGTGGTCTCAGTTTCATAAATAACTATTTTCACTCAGCTCCGCTAAGCTAAGGCTAAGACATTTTATTAAAAAGTAAAAAGTCCACTCGGCATTTGTGGCTAGATAATAACTCGGAACTTTTCAAATATTAACAGTAACGTCTTCGATGCTGGATAGAGCTAAAATTAATTCTCTAATCTCGATGTTATCTCTCCAAACGTTATAAATGTATCAATGTCAAGCAAATATTACATCTCCTCTTAAAAATAGACACAGGCCTATCCTCGTCTGCAAATCTCATCCATATCCGGAACACTGACTTCTTGTGGCTGCGACTCTGCACGTGCATTCTGATAAAGAAACATATAGAAGAAGAGTATCGGTAGCGTATTTTGTATGGAACTCTATTTTAATATTCGGAACATGTGCATCACAAAAGTATTTTAAAACATAACCGGTGAAAGTATTATGATTATATATATTTTTTTAAAAAGCTGTAACAATGTGAATATTGATTTCGTTCCAGGTTTACTGTTAATAACATGCTGCAAATTGAGTCTAACAAATGACTTGAGACTCCGACTGAGAGCTGGCAGGTTCGAAAGAAATGTTTGATCAATTTAAGTAAAAATTAATTATTGGCACTGGAAACCAATGCAATTGTGACCTTGGAATGAGAATACGTTGGTTGAAGTCCAATCCTGAGATTGTAGAATTTTAAACCAAATATAATAAAGTAGAAACGAGACTGCTATAGTTTACAATGAGTTTTAGAGGGACAATCTACTTTCTGGGACCATGGAAGTGAACGAATTTAGCACTTTATATTAATAGTGTTCTCCCGAGAGCATGATTGAGGATATGTTCAGTTAAATAGTTAAGTATTCTTCATCTCCAAAACAAGATTATAACTAAATTACGACACACCCAAAGAGCAGCCACCCTTAACACATGTGATGTTAGCATTACCATTAATTGAGGGTATCTGGGTACAACATTATGATAATCAATGATGCATAACTGCGTTAGTCAATCGTTTATTTTCGAAAATTATTTTTACACTTGGAAAATATCTATGGGATCTTATAATTTATATAAGGTTATAATTTATTAAGCTTTAAATATGTTAATCGGCAGAGGTCCATAGGACATATATGCTTAACTCCACCTGCTTAAAAAAAAATCTAGATCCTGGTTATTGAGAACTAAAACATATATGCAGTGTAATGGCAATGTACAGTGCACGTCACACTTTCTTTTATGTCTATTCCAACTGTAATCTGACAAGTTCCCCCCCCCCCGCCCCCTTTTTGTTTCAATGTGTTGTGTGTTTACACCATCAGACAAGTGATTGTGATAATTTTAAATGTTTTCAAGTGCTCCTATGATTGCTTCATACAGTTTTGGTTATAATGTTAAGTCTTTCTGCAAATACACGTTTTTTAGTCAATTGTGAAGTTATCCCGATTCTGAGCATTTAAACATCATACCATTTCGCTTCCTCAAACTACAACTATCAGTCTAAGTTTTCTTGTCTTTGTTCTGTCTTTCTCATGTTTCACAATGATTGTCATGCTCAAATTACTCTGTTAGTTAGATTCTATAGTCAAATTTGGAGAAACCACATGGTATTGAAATATCACATGATGGGGAAATATGAAATCTGAATCTCGTGTTCAAATGGTGAAAGCAAACATATAATAATGCTTCAACCATGGAGCACGCCATGGTCAAGCAAACGCCAGGGCAAAACTTAAATCATGCAGGAAGACCATATAAAGATCCTATGATCTTCACTTCTGGTGTTTTCATGGTTGTCAAAAGCAAAAAATATTATGTTTCTTATTACTGTTATATCATTTCTTGGGAATAAAGCAACTATCAGCACCAAGGCTAAAAGTAGTAACTCATAGCTGACTACTCCTTGAGCGAGGATCAGTGATCAAGAAGTACATGTATCTAATCTTACTGTAACTCTATGTGGTATCCCTACTAACAGACTAACCAGCCTAGTTAAGCGAGCAACGATCGATAAGAAGGCAACCCGTACTGAAAATACCATTATGAAGAAAGATATATTAACGCGAATGGTGCAAATATTACACCTTTTTGCAAATCACAACACATCGAGAAACAGAAGAAGCTTATTATTTCTTACATATGAAATGCTTGAAAATATTTGTTGTCTGATATACTGTCACTTTATTTTTATTTTTAGGTATAGCTCCTAGGTTATTACAAGCCTTTGACTTCTTGAGTATATATTATTGTCATTTCTTTGGAGACAGTCTCATCAATATTGTTTTCCATCACAAACAATTGTTTCAACTTCACTATCTACAATCCATCCATCCATCCATCCATCCATCCATCCATCCATCCATCCATCCATCCATCCATCCATCCATCCATCCATCCGTCCGTCCGTCCGTCCGTCCGTCCGTCCGTCCGTCCGTCTACCTACCTACCTACCTACCTACCTACCTACCTACCTACCTACCTACCTACCTACCTACCTACCTACCTACCTACCTACCTACCTACCTACCTACCTACCTACCTACCTACCTACCTAGCTACCTACCTACCTACCCACCCACCCACCCACCCACCTACTACCTACTATCTATCTATCTATCTATCTATCTATCTATCTATCTATCTATCTATCTATCTATCTATCTATCTATCTATCTATCTATCTATCTATCTATCTATCTATCTATCTATCTATCTATCTATCTATCTATCTATCTATCTATCTATCTATCTATCTATCTATCTATCTATCTATCTATCTATCTATCTATCTATCTATCTATCTATCTATCTATCTATCTATCTATCTATCTATCTATCTATCTATCTATCTATCTATCTATCTATCTATCTATCTATCTATCTATCTGTCTGTCTGTCTGTCTGTCTGTCTGTCTGTCTGTCTGTCTGTCTGTCTGTCTGTCTGTCTGTCTATTGACCTTGCGAGCCGTAGCCGGCCCACAGGGCGTAGACCAAGATACTCCTTCTCTTATATAAACTTTTGTTCTAGCAGTTTCCAATTCTTTTAAAGATATTTTATTAAATCTCGCCACTTGTCTCTGTTCTGTCAAGCAGCTCTATCTCATTGAGGGAGCCGATTCCCGCTGCTCTTGCTTCTCTCATCAATGTTCTTCTCAGTGTCTCTCTGGGTCTTCCTCTTTACCTCTTACCTGTTGTTTCCCACATGAGGGCTTGCCTTGCTATTCAGTTATTATCTCTTCTAATCACATGTCCAACATAATAACCATCATCTTTTCTTTATTACTGAAGATATTAGTGGTTGATTGGCGATTTCTCTAATTTCATCGTTTGTTTTGAATTCGTTCCATGCTATACCAAGTATTTTCCTTAGACATTTATTTTCGAATGCGTTCAACTTTGTTTCTATGTCTCTTGTTGTTTTACAGCTTTCACACACATACGTAAGGGTTGATAGTACATTTGATTTGAATATTCTAAGTTTTGTGTTTACGCTGATGAGTTTTGATTTCCACAACTTTTCAAGGCTTCTGAAAGACATTGCTGCTTTAACTATTCTGATTCTAATTTCTTTGCTTGTATCCACTTCTCGATCAATGACTATCTACAATGCCCAAGAGAAAATTAAAAAGAAAACTCTCAAGTTTGAATCACGATCAGTTGATACATCAATCGTCCATACACTGCTGCCATAAATATTACTTTTAAAGCTGGTGACAGCTTGTTGTATATTTCGTTGTGGGTTTGAGGAAATATTCCAAGAAATGCACACAGAAAATATAAAACAATTATTATATATAAAAGAAAAGCATTAAGGTCATATTTGCTACATGCAATTCTAAAAAAAAAAAAGGGGAAAAAATTGGTATGGTGACAGCGTTACGTGGTAATAGACAAAACAAAAATCGACGTTCAGTGAGATACATAGTTGGTTATCCCGCCGTCTCATTTTAGTCCATCCGGAGGCTGACCGCGCTCTGGAACACAGGGAAGTGAACTTTTTTTAAATTTCCTTTCTTAAGTATCTAGTATATTATCACCATGTAGTTGGATTTGTTTACATATCCTTACATATTTTGTGTGTGTTGTTGTTTGTTGTTCCAGCTGAAGGCCTACTTGGCCGAAACGTCGATTTTTCTTTTGTCCATTACCACGTAAAGTTGTCACCATACCACTTTTTTTTTTTTTAGAATTGCTATTATCATCAGCTTTACAGCAGCTTCGCATCTCTATACATCTTGGTGCATCTTGATGCCTTCACTTCAGATTTGCTACATTTGACCTGTTTCATCATTAAATTATTTGTAACATATTTAATATTCAGTTCAAAATAACAGCTCGTGAGAGGTGGAAAATAAATAGTTACAGGTACTGGGTATAATAGGCAGTATATCATGTATATGAAGATAAAAGGTGTGTTGTAAAAGTTAGAGTAGAAAAACAGTATGTAACAAAGGCAGATTTCTTCTTCTTCTACCTTTCAGCACCCTGTAGAGCATAGACCTTCAACAAACACTTTCCAAGCCGTTCTGTTTCTTGCCATTCTTTTAAGATCGTTCCACGTCTTTCCCATCATCTTCATCTCTGCTTCCATCTGTCTTCTCCAAGAATTCCTTGGTCGTCCTCTTTGTCTTTTTCCCCAGAGGATTAAAAAAATGGCCTGTTGTGTAATACTCTCAGTTGGCTTCCGCAGTGTGTGTACTATGCAGCGCCATCGTCTTCGCTGTATCTCTTTATCCACTGGTATTTGATTGGTACATTTCCATAATTCAATGTTAGGCAGTATTACATTATAGTTATATGAGTTGAATAACAATGTGTGAGGGCAGACAGTGTTACAATTATTGATTTGTAAGCTGAATAACAATATGTGTGGGCACATTTTTTGCGTCAGTTTTCTTCAAGTAAGTAAAGTAAAGTACCCCCGTCACGTCAAGTGGCGTATAGGGAAATATGGTGTTAGTGACCCTATACTTTACATATCTTTAGCACATGATTTTTGGGGTAATGTGGTCGGTATTACGCCCGTGCTGCTTTACTTTCCCAGAAACAAATCCGGTACCCATTTAAGGCTGGGTGAATCCGGAAGCTGTCGGTTGGGATCGAACCCTACCCCTTGTCCTTTATAGTCCAGTTCACTAACCACTGAGCTATCGCGGCTTCCCAGTTTTCTTCAATATAATATTATTACCCAACTTTTTAATTATATTTGCACTCTTTCCTATTTAGGAGACAATACAAGGGATTGCCTTCTTATACTAACTGAAATATATAAAGTAGGATACAGTCAATCATTGGGACCCGCAAAAGCTCAGTGGTTAGTGAACTGTCTACAAAGGACAAGAGGTAGGGTTCGATCCCAACCGACGGCTTCAAGTTCACCTAGCCTTTAATGGGTACCTGATTTTTTTTGGGGAAAGTAAAGCAGCACGGGAGTAATACCGACAACATTACCCCAAAAATCATGTGACGAAGGTCTGTAAAATTTATGGTCACTAACACCATATTCCCTATAGGCCACTTGGCGTGACGGGGGTACTTTTTTTTTTTAACAGTCAATCCTTGATATAAGATGAAAGCACTAGTGCTCAATGGATATAACAGGGTAACAAATTTAATTTCAACAGTTAATTTATTAATGTTATAGCTTAGTTTTGATACAATTATGGGGAGCTAGCAATATTTACTTCTTGTATAAGTAAAATGAACAGAAAATGTTCTTATTAAGCAGCTAAACATGTAAAGAGACGAGACAAACTATGACACTTCGGCAAAAGCCTTCATCAGGTAGAACAGTTGCTTGTGACAGCTTAGCCATCGTATTTACCCACAGCTAGTTAAGTCCGCACGAACATGTTCCTTACACACCTCACAAGCCACTAGAAATGTGAAGCATGGCGTCTACTGTAGCTCTGCCAGACATCACAAGATTGAATGGCTTAATCTGGCATTGGTTCATGTTTTTTTCACATACTGCAGGTTAGTTAAGATACAAGAAGCACTGATAAGGTATCAAATTGAGATACGTGTTTGCACGGAGCAAAGGAAATCATAACTTATTCGTACATAGGGAAGGCAAGACAGCAAGGAGTGTAAATTATTTACTTTTAAATATTGCACGAAAATATACGTTTTTTAAAGTCTATGTTTAACAAAACAGTTCTAAAATATGATGACTCGTGGATATGTAGTAACTAACACAGGAGACTGCCAGAAAGAGATCAAAATAAGATTAGCAATATGAGCGTACAGATTAAATACCATGAAGAACATATGGCACAATACCAGAAAGTGTAGTTACATATACTAAGAACATGTGTCTCCACGATAGCAGCATGTGGCTGTGAATCATAGATAATCTCGATAACAGCAAGGAAAAAAATTAATTAACTCGAAACAAAATGCTGCAGGAAAATCCTTAAGATACTCTGGATAATGAAAAAGAACAATGAAGGCATTAAAAAACTTAAACATTCAAAAGTACTGGCTTATAAAAACCATTATACAGTGGAAGAAATAGCTGATAAACACCATTATACAGTGGAAGAAATAGCTTATAAACACCATTATACAGTGGAAGAAATAGCTGATAAACACCATTATACAGTGGAAGAAATAGCTGATAAACACCATTATTCAGTGGAAGAAATAGCTGATAAACACCATTAAACAGTGGAAGAAATAGCTTATAAACACCATTATACAGTGGAAGAAATAGCTGATAAACACCATTATACAGTGGAAGAAATAGCTGATAAACACCATTATACAGTGGAAGAAATAGCTTATAAAAACCATTATACAGTGGAAGAAATAGCTGATAAACACCATTATACAGTGGAAGAAATAGCTGATAAACACCATTATACAGTGGAAGAAATAGCTTATAAACACCATTATACAGTGGAAGAAATAGCTGATAAACACCATTATACAGTGGAAGAAATAGCTGATAAACACCATTAAACAGTGGAAGAAATAGCTTATAAACACCATTATACAGTGGAAGAAATAGCTGATAAACACCATTATACAGTGGAAGAAATAGCTGATAAACACCATTATACAGTGAACATTAAAATACATGTACCACGGCCACGTCAAAAGACACAACGGGTGGAAAGAACAATAATGTAACGGACATGATTCCTAGATGACGCATTAGGTGGAGACCAAGAAGAAGGTGGTTTGAGAATATCAAAGAGACATTGAATATGACAACAGAATTAGAAAAACTGGTTACAGGCAAGAGATTCTATCAGACGGACTGTGGTGAATGCAACGTTCTGCAAAGGACATGCAATTTGAAGATGATTATATGTAACAAACTATGTAATTGTTATACTTTAAAATATACTATACACATCTCTCTCTCTCTCTCTCTCTCTCTCTCTCTCTCGCTTTCTCTCTCTCTCTCTCTCTCTCTCTGTGTATTTACTTTCTACTGTTGATTCAGCCATACAAGGAAAAGGTATGCTTTATCGATATAACATGGAGCAAGCATGGTGACTGTCCTTAAACAGGCACATACACATACATAAAATACATAACTGTTTTTTTTTGGTCTACACTTTCTGTTCTTCTTTCCTTTCTCATTTTCCTTTCAGCGTCCAGGGAATTAAAAATTTGCGGCGTTTTGCTCTTCTGTTGGCTTCTTCCACTGTTATGTTTCCTAGTGTTTCTAATATTCACTCAATCAATCTTTTTTTGCGGTCGGCCATTGGGTCTGGTGTTCTCACAACGTTTATTGCAGGTCGTTGTGTTGTATTTTCATCTTTCTGTCTTATATGGTCAAAACATTTTATCTCTTATTTCTTTGTGTATTCAATGGCGGAAATTACTCCTAAAATATTTCTCAGTTCTTTGTATCTGATCTAATCTCATTGGCTGTTTCCTGTCATGTATCCTAAACGTTTTTTTGGGTTTGCGTTCGTCAGTTGTCACCACTTGCGTAGTCCCTAAAGACTAGAAACTGAATTCTGCGTATTAATCCCTTTTTCACTGGAAGCCGCGAGTCCTTCGCCTCACAGGCAGATAACTCCGCCTTCAGAGGTACTCATATTTTTTTCCGACAATTAGTAGCTTTCTGTCTTTCGTTCGCCCGAAGTATTGTCTATATCTGCAATGTCGTTTCCTGTATACATTTTACTGTCTTTTGTAATTCTTGCAGTGGCCCATATAGTTTTGTCTGTTGTGTTGTATCTATGGGCCAATGGATTTTCCTCAGTCTTCTATATTCAGTGCAGACTTGAAGGATGTGTTCAGCAGTCTGGATCGCTTGTCCACATATACAGGTAGTTGAGGTGCCGATCTTGAATTTTGTATACGCGTGACTGTGGAGTCGATTGTGTCCTGTTCTGAGGCGTATAATGATAACTTGTTCATATCTATTCATATTATGAAAGGCAACCTGATCTGGGGCTTGTGGTCCTCTGATTGATTTGATTATCTGTTTCTTATGATGGTATGTAACTGGTGTATCTAGTTGTGTGCCTATTGAACCTTCCTTTGCCAACTGATCTGCTTTCTCATTTCCTGGTATTCCACAGTGAGATGGGATCCACTGCAGGGCAACCCTGTGGTGCTTGCAGAGTTCAGTCAATAAGGTCTGCAGATGTGGTAATTTCCTGGATTGTAGTGCCTGAAGTACTGATCTTGCATCTGTCAAAAACACTACAGGCTGTGGGCTAAGATTACTGTTAAGCAGTTTTTCTATTGCCAACTTTATTGCTTGTATTTGTGCATCATAATTGTGACAATATTTCCCTGTTGCTATTTTATTAATATCCCTAGTGTTATTTGGGTACTCTATATATGTACCTGCTCCCCTATTCTTTACTGCATTCTGTGCTGATCCATCTGTGTACACACGAATCCATAGGTCTTGTATGTATTCTTCATCCAGGAAACTGAGAGTTATTGGTTTTCGCTGTAGACTATTCTGTTCCTCTTTGTCAAGTATTCCTTTCACTTCTGTCCATATTTGTATTGATATAAAATGATTTCTCTGTACAGGGAGTCTGTTCTGGTATGGGCAGTAGGGCGTTAACAACTCTTGGCATGTCTGGTGTTTGTCTACTAATACGCTTGGCTTGGTGGATAAAGCTGCTTCTCTTAAGTCGCCCCAATGCAAGATTTTGGAATCTGTCCTTCATTGGATGTCTCGGCATGCAAGCAAATTTTTCTGCCTGTATCAGCACCTTTGTGTCCTTCCGCTCTCTCAGTGCTGGTATCCTCCACAATTTCTCCATCTCCAATATTGGTGTTGATTTCATTGCTCCTGTGATGACCCTAAGTGCCTGGTTTTGTACTTAATCCAGTTCTTGCAGTGTGGTGTTTGATGCTGAGCACCATGCGGATGATCCATATTCTAAATGTGGGCGCATACTCTGTTGGTAAAATTTACTAAATATTTTCCCATTTGCACCCCATGTGGTTCCACACATCTTTCTTAGAATAGCCAACTTCCTCCTTGCTTTTTGGATTGCCTTATTTATCTGCTGTTTCCAAGATAGTTTGTTATCAAATGTAACTCCGAGATACGTAGCTTGTATGTCTTCTTTCACAGGCTCATTGTTTATGTAGATGGCTCCTGCTTTTTGTTTTGGGGAGAGTGTGAAAAGTGTAGTACTGCATTTGTCTGTATTGATGCTGATACAACATCTATTTGTCCATGAATTCAGTGCATTCATAGCTCGTTGTAGAAATTTGGAGGCCACTGTTGCATACTCCTCTGTGCACCACATTACCAAGTCATCTGCATACATTGCCACTTTGAT
This sequence comes from Megaustenia siamemsis, assembly GCA_032433765.1. NCBI lineage: Eukaryota > Metazoa > Mollusca > Gastropoda > Stylommatophora > Ariophantidae > Megaustenia > Megaustenia siamemsis. The sequence goes on from JAVIAB010000051.1 coordinate 98,165,329, forward strand.
GCCATGTGGTAGTTCAGTAACTAGGTCATTGATGTAGATCAAAATAAGTGTTGGAGATAGTACCCCTCCTTGTGGAACGCTCTGGCGCAGCAAGACCTTCTTACTCTTAAGACCATCTAGTTGCCCTCTGGCTCTCCTGTTATGCAGGTATGCTTCAACCCATTTGTACATCCTGCCATTTACTCCATAATTTCTCAGATTCTTCAAAAGCCCTTCCTTCCATACCTTATCAAATGCTTTCTTTAGGTCTATCCACGCTGCTAGTACCAGTTTCTTTTCTTGAAACGTATCCTCAATTTCCTGGGAAAGATAGGTTGCCTGATCTTCGGTAGAGTAACACTGTCTAAAGCCTGCTTGTTGTGGGACAAGGAGATTTTCACTTTCCAGGTACCACTGCAGTCTGAGATTGATTATAAGTTCCATTAAAACAGCTTGTAAGGCTGATTGGTCTATATCTGGATGTCGTAGAACCAACTTTTCCTGGCTCTAGTAATGGTGTCATAATTGCTTCTGTCCATGCCTGTGGCACTCTACCTGTGATCCAGCAAATGTTGTAGATCTGCAGTAGTTTTGCTTTAGCTGTAGTTTCCAAGTTCTTAATCATTTCATTGGAAACTCCATCACTGCCTGGTGACTTTTACATTTTTAATTTGGGTATTGCCAGCTCAAGCTCTCTTTGTGTAATGGGTATTTCCATGACTTCATGTGCGGTCTCTTCATGTCTTACATTTTGTTGTTTTAAACGGGTCTCTTGTCGTTTCTCTAGGTTAATTTCAATACTATTGTCATTTGCAAAGGAGTCTGCAAAGTGATTTGCTGCATTCTTACTTGTTAGGATGTTTCCATTCTTCTTCAGTGTAATTTTGATGTTCCTTCCTGTACCCTCAACATTCAGCTGTTTTACCAGCTTCCACACTTTTCTTGTGTCTCGGTCAGGATTCAAAGACTCTGTTTTCTCTTTCAAATTTCTCCGTCTGGCTTGTAGTTTCATCATCATCATCATCATCATCATCATCATCATCATCATCATCATCATCATCAAGTACCAGGCCTGCGGGCGTAGGTGATCATGTCTCTCCACAACATTCGATCTCGGCAGCTATTTATCATTTCTGTTGTTGACCTTCTGTTAAGCCATTCTCTTAAGCTGTCTGTTATTTTTTCTCTTTGCTTCCCTCTATCTTTTCGTCCCTCAATTTTTCAGTTGTTACAATATATTCCAATTGTTCTCTTCTCATTACATGGCCAAAAATGATGATTGTTTCTTCCTAATATTGGAAATTAGCTCTCTCTTTGCTTTGACCTCTCTCAGAACATCTTCATTACTTTTCTTAGCTGTCCCTGGTACTCTCAACATTCTTCTGTAAAACCACATTTCTACAGACTGTTGATTTTCTTGTCTGTTGTCCTATTGTCCATGATTCGCATCCATATGTTAAGACTGGCTCTACGTAACATTTAAGAACTCTTTTTCTAGTTTCTATTGTCAAAAATGGAATGCATAGTATCTTCCTCATTTTTGGAACGCTGCTTTTGCCTGAGCCATTCTGCATCTCACCTCTTGTGTACATCTTCCGTCTGAGGTTAACATTGTTCCCAGATATTTAAATTCATTTACCTGTTTTAATATTGTTCCACTTGTCTTTATTTTGCACTGAGGTGATGTCTTTTTCTCTGTTGTTACCATTATTTCTGTCTTTTAACTATTAAGGCTAGGTCCTTTATTTTTGCTTTCTTTCACTATAATGTCCAACATTTCTTGTAACTCATTTTCACTCTTAGCGATTAAGACTATATCATTTCGTGTGTACACAGATGGATCAGCACAGAATGCAGTAAATAATGGGGGAGCAGGTACATATATAGAGTACCTAAATAACACTAGGGATATGAATAAAATAGCAACAGGGAAATATTGTCACAATTATGATGCACAAATACAAGCAATAAAGTTGGCAATAGAAAAACTGCTTAACAGTAGTCTTAGTCCACAGCCTGTAGTGTTTTTGACAGATGCAAGATCAGTACTCCAGGAACTACAATCCAGAAAATTACCACATCTGCAGACCTTATTGACTGAACTCTGCAAGCACCACAGGGTTGCCCTGCAGTGGATCCCATCTCACTGTGGAATACCAGGAAATGAGAAAGCAGATCAGTTGGCAAAGGAAGGTTCAACAGGCACACAACTAGATACACCAGTTACATACCATCATAAGAAACAGATAATCAAATCAATCAGAGGACCACAAGCCCCCAAATCAGGATGCCTTTCATAATATGAATAGATATGAACAAGTTATCATTATACGCCTCAGAACAGGACACAATCGACTCCATAGTCACATGTATACAAAATTCAAGATCAACATCAACTACTTGTACATGTGGACAGGCACCTCAGACTGCTGAACACATACTTCAAGACTGCACTGAATATAGTAGACTGAAAAAAATCCATTCGCCCATAGATTCGCCTATCACATTTAATTTCGGTATTGTTTTTTTTTAAAACATATTATTTTTTTTAAAGCTTCTTTTACTGCACTGTTCCCCGACACATTTTAATGTCCAGGGAATGAAGTATTAAACGTCTTTGTGCTACGTCACAGCATATGGAAGCGTGGTTGATCAATGCCCTTCTTCACATTTATTTTCTATCCTTCACTCATTCAGGAAGTCGCGATAGCTCAGTAGTTAGTGAACTGGATTACAAAAGACAAGGCATAGGGCTCGATCTCAACCGACGGCTTCCGGGTTCACCCAGCCTTAAATGAGTACCGGATTTTTTCTGGTAAAGTACAGCGTCACGGGCGTAATACCGACCACATTATCCCAAAAATCATGTGCCGAAGGTATGTAAAATTTGTGGTCACTAACACCATTTTCCCTATACGCCACTTGGCGTGACGGGGGCTGTTTACTTTTTACTTCACTCATTCAGCATGGCAGGACGAAGCCTGAGAACTAAGTTGGGCGTCTGAGCTCACTAGCTCAGCATACCAACTTCAGCAAAGCATTCTTGGACACCGTGCAGCTTCCTCTCTCTTTATTCCAATTCATTTGGCCACACTGGTTGGTCTGTATCCAGACTCACCACTGTACGGTAGAATAAATCTTGATCACCCCTGATTTGACTCTGACTCAAGTAGTCACTTCTGGGTTTCTGACCACTCAGCACATGTGTTTTTGTGGTCTTGGGCGGCCCATTTTTTTTAGCTATTTAATTTATGTCTTAATTTACGTATTATCTCTCTTTCACTTCCACCTTTTTATCTGACTGACATAGTGTAATAGAGTAAGCTAGTGAAAGCATGGGAGTAGGTAACTAAGTCGTTACCCGCTTCTTTAACGGACAATAGAAGTAACATATGTTAGTGAACATCAGTAGTTAGGACATAAATTTAAGGTATGGAAAATTTCCAGCCAGAATAACAAGTTGTAGAAATGGAGATAACGCAGATTTAATGGTGAGTAGTGGACACACAGATGTGGGGCAGAAGGATAGGTAGAATTATAATGATGAGTTTGGAGAATGGAAATTTCCACGCAGATTTCCACAACAGCAGGTTGGGGAAATGACAATATTGCATGCGTTGACCCCATGACTTTGGCCGTCTGATAAATAAATTGTCATCCAACTATCAGGAAAGGTCATTGTCATGGTAATCATTAATTTGAATAGGGTATAGAGATTTCACGAAAACAAATTGTTATCGTCAAATCTAGGGAATAGTTCAAGTTTCGGACACAGAATGATGAGGGTTGACCGACTCAAAGTGATCAGAGTAGTTGTAATTTGTCACCTCGCGACAACTGCGGCAAGCTCATTGGCTGCTGATATTTCGCGCGAAGAGTTGTGGCTGAATATTTAAACTTCAACACAATAAGTTGAGAAGAGAGAACTTTATTTTAGACACACAGAGAGAAGTCAGAAATGGAGACGAAGCAAGCTTAGTCCGGCTTCGGCCGAACTGCCAAAGGCAGTTAGTTAGAAGTTAAGTAGAACTAGAAGTTTTAGAATAAGAAACTAAGAAAGTTAGATCGCAAGTTAGGAAGTTTAGACAAGAAAAGTTAGTAAGGAATCATAAAGTTTATAGTAATCAATTAGTTGAGCTATAGAATATTACAACAAGTGAGTTAATGAACATATGAGAATTAGTTATGACACTGTGAAGTGTTGAGAGTTCAAGTTGTGCTTCACATTTCTCATGAATGTAAGTTGATTAATATTGAATGTAAGATATGTACTTGTGGACAGATCATATTCACCGACGATTGTCTCTGAGATGTCACAGAATTAAATAACACCTAATTCTTTAAGAAGTGCATCCACTATAGTACGAATCAAGTGCCAAGAGATGAATAAAAGTCAATAAACTTGATTATGACTTATGTATACAGAAAAAGACTCTGTCATGATTAACGTTTGTGATCAATGTAATGTGATGTGCTGTCAATGAATAAAGAAGAATATAAATGTATGTACAGACGGTACTGAAGTAGCACTGACCACATTACTCAAACGTGCACTAATGGTTTAAAAAGGTGGGACATTAAATAGTCTTATATTTTCTATATACAAACGTGACCTTTTCTTTAATAGTAAAGTCGGTTTCACTTAATTTTATTTCAGGTTTTCAGGAAACTGACTACAACATTAACCGAGGACATCCGGTAGTACAGTGACACCGACAAACACATTTATTGTTAATTCATCATCATCATGTGCCATACCGGTTGGCGTAGGCGATCATGTCCTTCCACAATCTTCTATCTACATTGCATCGTATCAGTTCTGTTGTTGATTGCTTTCCATGCCATGACCAAGCCATCTAGTATTTTCTCTCATTGTCGTCCACGATCTCTCTTTCCTTTTATTTTGCCAGTTGTAACCTAGTATTCCAACTTTCCACTTCTCATGATGTGTCCGAAAAATGTTGATTGTTTCTTTCTGATGTTTTTAGGAACTGCCTTTTTGTATTGGCATCATATAGAACTTCCTCAGTGGTCTTTTTAGCTGTCCAAGGAACTTTCAACATTCTTCTGAGAAATCCCATCTTTGTGGCCTCTAATAGTCTTTTCATTTGTTTATCTACTGTACATGATTCGCTTCCATAGGTCAGAATTGGTTCTATATAGCACCGATGAACTATGACTTTTGCTGATGATATTCTGGTATATCGAAAGGGAAGAGTCAGACGGGGAATTGCCTCCACAATGCAAGGCGAACTCGATCGCATTTCTTCCTGGTGTGGGGTTTCAGGTGCCTTGGTTAATCCTAATAAAGCATCAGTTTCATGGTTCTCCCTTAACAATCATATCGTTAATACGACCACACCGATAGTACGAATGGGAGCTGATGAGGTGACCAGGGACAAGGTGATGACCTACCTTGGAGTTAAGTTTGATCGCAGCCTGTGTTTTCGGAACCACGTCGACCATGTGATAACAAAATCCCACAAAGGATTAGCCGCCTTGAAGGTCATGGCAGCTGCCAACATCGAGCAGAGGCTACTTACTCTTCTGTTCCAGGGATTAGTCCTCGCACCAATCGAGTATGCCCTGGCAATACTTACTGTCAGTACGACTCAAATTGATAGGCTGGAGAAAATACAAAATGAAGTCATGCGCATTATCCTGGGATGTACAAGGGACACTCCATGTGTAGCAATGAGGTATCTTCTTGACTTTCCAACCATGGATGACAGAATCAAGATCTGGAGAGCATGAGCATACCTGAAGATTAGTACAGATAGAGAGCATCCATTGCACCACGTGCTCAACATAGTGAAAGGTGTTAGGATAAAAAGAGGCAAATCATGGGTGGGCCGAGCAGAAGATGTCATCAAACAGGTCTGTGGGTTTACCAATATCAGCGTTGGTGAGGAGTGGATACCGGTGCCTACATCATTCAAGGGGACTTTCTCGTGTATTGTCACACTCGACAGGAAAAGTAGGGAACAGAACCCGGTCGTGGTTAATGCTGAGGTCAACGGTCTCATCTGCGATAACACCGATGAGAAAGATGCAGTCATCTATACAGACGGATCTGTAAGACGACACCAAAGAAGTGCATGGGCATTTACAGCACGCTCGGCAGGCAGAATAGTCATGGAAGACAGTGGTGCATACGTCATGACCACGAGTAGCATGACAATGGAGATGATGGCAGTGACGAAGGCATTCAAATGGTTAGAGTCACAAGACTACACCCACGCATGTATACTGAGTGATTCGATGAGCATGATGAAAAAAGTGGAGGCGGGCTCTGTACGCATGCAATGGGTAGAGTCGTTGCAGAAATACAAAATACGTAAGGTCACCTTTGTCTGTGTCCCTGGACATGCGGGAGTACGGGGAAATGAAAGAGCGGACAGGTTGGCTAGCTGCGCTGTCGTTGAGGACGGGCAACCAATGGATCGGGCGGACATCATCAATGCCCTCCTAGATTTGGGAAGAACACAGGACTTCGACAAAAACATATCCACGTCACTTCTTCGGATGATGGAAATGGGAGTTAAGATGGACACACAAATGAGAAACTTAGTGGCCGTGTAAGAAGCCATATCAACCAACATAGAACTGGAGTCGTCAGTCGCTGGACAATGAGGGAATTACTGAGGAGGGGATCTGAGCACCTAAGAACATGTTCGGAGTGCAAAGATGATGACCCGCAAAAAACTCATTAACTCAATAACCGATGACCTCTATTTCTCATTTCTATTGACATATATTTGTTACATAAGTATATTTTTCATTTTCTGAAATGCTATTTTGGCCTGATCTATTCTGCTTTTTATTTCTGTGGTGCATCTTCCATCTGATGTTATTTATTGTTAATTATAATAACATAAATTATACAGTTTTTTAAAATCTATGTTTTTTTTGTGCCAATGGATGTCATATGCAATGTATAGGGCCAAGGCTCTTTATTGTCTTTAAAAAGTGACATTTTAGTTCCACTCTTGGACATTTTGCATTGTTTATGGGTGAAGATGGTAATTGCAGGTTGTGGGTCCAAGAATGTAACAGGGCATTTACAGCTATTTACCTCTACTTCCTAGCTGAGGGATGATCACGTTATATAAACATGAGAGGTCAAGTAAAGGGATATAACTCGACAATTTCTGGTACTTCTCTCCCTGTGTAATGGCAAAGATTGCACACCGTTTAAGATTTTGAACCGTAGTATTGTTAGTTCTTTTAATGGATCTTTCAACAGCTAATTCTTACAATGTACAGCTACAATATGAAAGACACACACATCCTAAAGCTGTTTATCATTTATATTTTAGTTGTGTTACTAAGTTGCTATAGTAGCCCCCGACAGTCGTAATACTATGGATTTTTCAGCGCCACTAGAAATGCTATTTTTTCTTTTCTTTCGCCGTATATTTTCTTTTTCTACCGATTTGTCTACTTTTTTTGAGGTGGACATTTAGAGCTTGTTTCCAAAGATTGCAGGGTTTATGCTCTGAGTCTTTATGTCACTTTTACACACGTCTACAAATCAAAGTCTTGGGCGCCCCCTAGTTCTTTTGCCATCTGCTAGTTGTCCGTATATTACATCTTTTGGTATGCGGCCATCTTTCATACGATGTACGTGGCCAAGCCAGCGTAACCTACTTTGCTTAAGCAGCGTATAGATGTTTGGGAGGCCTGTGCGAGTCATGACCTCGACGTTTGTCACTTTATCCTTCCAGGTGATACCATGAATACGGCGCAGACATCGCATATGGAATGCATTTAGACTTCTCTCCTGCTTTGTATAAGTTGTCCAAGATTCGCTGCCATACATGAGAAAACGAATGATGCAGGCATTGTAAACTGCGACCTTTGTTTTAATTGTCAATTTGCTGTTTTGGCAAACACGTCTAGAAAGACGAGCAAAGGTGGTACACTTTACCAATGCGGGTGTCACAATACTAAGTTGCTATTTCCAATAATGTAACATGTTTATGATTCTTCTACGGTACATTCGAATTGATTAGAAGTAACTATCGGGGTACTGCTTGGTCTCGAGGCAAGACTTTGACATTGAGACAGAGAGGTTGTGGGTTCAAATCCTAGCTGCATCAGTTGGGATTTTTATTTATGATTTCTCTATGCGGTAACCACCCCTGGTCTCAGCAGCGAGGCCCGGCTTGAAACGTCGATTACTCATCGATGGGAAAAAAATATGAGTACCTCCGAAGACGGAGTTATCTGCCTGTGTGGCGAGGGACCCCTGTGCACACGGCTGCCAGGGAAAAATGGATTAACACGCAAAATTCAGTTCCTAGTTACTAGGGACTTCGTCAGAGGTCAAAGCTGGCGAACGAAAAAAAAAAGATTAACTGTATGTACAAATGTAAACGTGTATGGTTATATATTTCACATAAAAAAGTGTCATATTAATCACTAATTGAAATGTTTCTTCTCTTATGCATTAATCTACTACAATAAAATAAATGCAAGCAATTAAGCTGGGGCAAAAATGGTCTGATATCATAAATTACAACAGCTATAATAAAATATCAGTTTTAAGGATGTGGTGAATGTAGTGAATAATAAAATATCAGTTTTAAGGATGTGGTGAATGTAGTGAATAATAAAATATCAGTTTTAAGGAAGTGGTGAATGCAGTAAATAATAAAATATCAGTTTTAAGAGTGTATTGAATGTAGTAATTAATAAAATGTCAGATTTAAGAATGTAGTAAATAATAAAATATCAGCTTTAAGAATGTGGTGAATGTAGTAAATAATAAAATATCAGTTTTAAGAATAGTGAATATAGTAAATAATAAAATATCAGTTTTAAGAATATGGTGAATGTAGTGAATAACAAAATATCAGTTTTAAGAATGTATTGAATGTAGTAATTATGGATGTAGATTTATGATATCAGACCATAAATGTCAGTTTTAAGAATGTAGTAAATAATAAAATATCAGCTTTAAGAATGTGGTGAATGTAGTAAATAATAAAATATCAGTTTTAAGAATGTGGTAAATGTAATAAATAATAAAATATCAGTCTTAAGAATATGATGAATGTAGTAAATAATAAAATTAGTTTTAAGAATGTAGTAAATAATAAAATATCAGTTTTAAGAATATGGTAAATGGAGTAAATAATAAAATATCAGTTTTAAGAATATTATGAATGTAGTGAATAATAAAATATCAGTTTTAAGAATGTATTAATTAATAAAATATCAGTTTTATGAATGTATTAATTAATAAAATATCAGTTTTAAGAAGGTAGTAATTAGTAAAATATCAGTTTTAAGAATGTAGTAATTAATAAAATATCAGTTTTAAGAATGTAGTAAATAATAAAATATCAGTTTTAAGAATGTGGTGAATGTAGTAATTAATAAAATATCAGTTTTAAGAATGTGGTGAATGTAGTAAACTCAGGAGATCTTCATAATTTAAATCCTGAAAAAACAGATAGGAATATAACTAAAATGCCATTTTAACACTGAAACAAACAGCTGTGATGCGCATACTAACAGCAACAAAAAGACAAGAGAAGAATTACTACTACTGAAATAAGGTGTCTTAGGATAATGAATGCTACAAGATAAGAAAAAAAAAACGGTAATATTATAAGAAGAAGAAATGGAGGCGAAGGCACACCTCACAGCACCAGAGCTGGAAGTTGTCAGCGACCCACAGCTGATAGCTTGCGCCAGGATCGGTTAACCAAAACCACCCAGACACTGCTCCACCTCTCCGTGGTGCCTCCAGTAACAGACTAACCTGTCTAGTCTGGCCAAGCGTGCAGGGATCGAAGAGGGAAGACAACCCGGTACTCAAAAACGTCGTTCTGAAGTCGGATGTGTTGGGCCGAAAGGTGCAAATATAACAGTTATACTGCAAACCACAACACAACGCAGACACGCCCACTTAACGTCCTTTTAAGGGCGGATGATGAAGAGGTACACTCCTTTAATCATCGGGCGAACGCAAGCAAGCAAGCAAGAAGAAGAAATGTAATAGCAATAATGGTGTACATACAGAATTAATAAATTAATTGGTCCGGATATCAAATTCTCAGCAAACAGTTACTAGAGGAGAAGTATAAGAGCGCAAGAGAAGACTTTAAACGGAAAGATTAACAAACTCCAAACACCACACCAGCTTTTGTATTCTACTAGTTCCGTAACCTTGACGATCCTGCTTCGAACCATATATTGTTCTTTTTTTTCTGTTGTTGTTTATTTCTCATTTTTTCTGAGTGCTGTAAAACATACCTCTTCCTCCTATGATTCGCTTACCGAAGCCACTAGTTCTTGTAAAATCCCCGTACCGTTTAATTTTCGCAATTTTACCGCTGACAACAAATCTTTAATTAGACATGTGAAACAACTGATGTGGTGCAGACTTCCAAATTGGTAATATGATCTATATAAGATATGTGCAAAATCTTTTTATACCATCTCATTTCCAGAGTTTGTATTATTATTATTAGTTCTTTTTACAAGCAGTGAGTATCCATGTTTCACAGGGATAACTATTATGTAAGCTAAAGCAAACTGCTCGGTTAAGACCGCCTTATATTTACTCTCCAAGCTGTAAATCAGATTGAAGCAGAGAACAAAATAGATTAGACCAGAAAAATAAAGGGGCAAATCCGTTACGCCATGAACGTTTTGTACAGCTACTAAAGTGTAAGTGAAGAAACAATCACCACCATCATGCAGCATAAAAATAAACGAGACAAATCTGAAACAAGTGCAACGTTTCAAATACTTGGGCACAATAATAACATCAGATAGGAGATGCAGCACAGAAATAAAAAGCAGAATAGCTCAGGCCAAAATGGCATTTCAGAAAATGAAAAATATCTTATACAACAAATCTATGTAAATAAAAATGAGAAAGAGAGTTCATCGGTGCTATATAGAACCAATTCTGACCTATGGGAGCGAATCATGGACAGTAGACAAACACATGAAAAGACGATTAGAGGTCACAGAGATGGGATTTCTCAGAAGAATGTTGAAAGTTCCCTGGACAGCTAAAAAGACCAATGAGGAAGTTCTCAAAGAGGCCAACACAAAAAGGGAGCTCTTAAAAGACATCAGAAAGAAGCAATCAACATTTTTGGGGCACATCATAAGAAGAGGAAAGTTGGAATACTGGGTTACAACTGGCAAAATAAAAGGAAAGAGAGATCGCGGGCGACAAAGAGAGAAAATACTGGATAGCTTGGTGTCATGGCATGGAAAACAGTCAACAACAGAACTGATACGATGCACTGTAGATAGAAGATTATGGAGGGACATGATCACCTACGCCAACCGGTATGGCACATGATGATGATGACTAAAGTGTTAATAACCTTACTGATATAGCCATCGCTACGTTTTTATCTTAACAGTGTTACACCACTAGGAAATGCTGCACTAAAACCGAGGGAATGATTGTAAATAACCCAAAGTTTGATCTTATAAATGTTCTCATTTTGAAACAAAAACCATTTTATCTGCTTTCAGTAAAACCAAGGCACAGAGTACTGAATTTAAAGATTATTATATGCAAATTACTCTCTCTATCGGGAGCCGTGATAGCTCAGTGGTTAGTGAACTGGACAACAAAGAACAAGAGGTAGGGTTCGATCTCAACCGACGGCTTCCGGGTTCACCCAGCCTTAAATGGGTACTGAATTTTTTTCTGGGAAAGTAAAGCGGCACGGGCGTAATACCGACCACATAACCCCAAAAATCATGTGCTGAAGGTCTGTACAATTTATGGTCACTAACACCATATTGCCTATACGACACTTGACGTGACGGGGCTCTACTTTTTTTTTTTACTCTCTCTATCTCTCTCTCCCTTCTGTGTCTCTCTGTCTGCATGTTCATCCCATTCCATCCTATCCCATCTCATCCTATCCTATTCCATTCTATCCTATCCTATCCTATCCTATCCTATCCTATCCTATCCTATCCTATCCTATCCTATCCTATCCTATCCTATCCCACTCTACCCCATCCCATCCAATCCGTCACGAGGACAGGTGGCCGAAACGATAACTTGTCGGGTTCCAAACCAGAGTTCGAATCCCGGTAAGGGTAAATATATTTTTTTTTAAATATGGCCAATGGAGGTGCAGGGGGATTTGTCTATCGGGGATTGAAATAAAAACATGGACCCGAAGTTTTTTTCGTGGGGTTTGCTCAGAACAAGCGGTATTTATTTTCCAGTTCTATGAGTCCAGCCGGAAAACCCCAGTATTGGGAAAATGACTTAAAGACAGTATATATATATAATGCATAAAAAGTACAAGAAGGATGCTCTTGAGATTCATTGAAACTGAGATTAGCAACATACGGCATGTTGATATAGTTAACCAGGCATCCAGCCTAAGCACATTCAGCTGTTCCCTACCCTCAGTACTTTTTACTTAAAAAAAGGATGTTATTTGATGATAGTTCATATGGAACTAATGATATATATTACTCACATCCGGGTGGATGACGTCGGATATGATTCAATGAATCATAGCTGACTGTTGGCACACAGTTTCAGTGAACCATAACTGATAGAGATCCAACTACATCTAACTGCGGCGGCTTTAGAAAAAAAAAACTAGTAAGTCTGACCCAGATGGTAATGATTAAAGAACGAAGGCAAATCTGATAACCAAAATGTTGTGTTGAAGTCGGAAGTATTGGGCCAAAAGAAGCAGATAGCGCATGTTGCTGTCAAGAACAACGCATAGCAACTACGCCATTTTTGTATCCGTTTAAGGGCGACAACAAAAGAAGATGTACAACGTGATGATTTCTTTGTTTGTCTTCTCTCCCCGGAGCCTTATTTAAAGCTCAGTGACAAAAGCTGACTATAAAGTTGTACTGCAGTGTGCGCTATAGGCCAACAAACATAGGCGTTCGCCCGATGACTAAAGGAGTACATCTCTTCGTCATCCGTCCTTAAAATTACATTAAGTGAGCGTGTCTGCGTTGTGTTGTGGTTTGCAGTATAACTGTGAGATTTGCATCTTTCGGCCCAACACATCTGACTTCAGCACGACATTTTTGAGTACCGGGGTGTCTTCCGTCTTCAGACTAGGCATGTTAGTCTGTTACTGGAGGCACCACGGAGAGGTGGAGCAGGGTCTGGATGGTTTTGGTTCACCAAACCTGGCGCAAGCCATCTGCTGTGGGTCGCTGACAACTTCCAGCTCTACTGCTGTGAGGCCACACTAAAGTAAAAAAAGTAAAGTACCCCCGTCACGCCAAGTGACGTATAGGGAATATGGTGTTAATGACCATAAATTTCACAGACCTTCAGCACATGATTTTTGGGGTAATGTGGTCGGTATTACGCCCGTGCCGCTTTACTTTTCCAGAAAAAAATCCGGTACCCATTTAAGGCTGGGTGAATCCGGAAGTTTAGAACTAAAATCCCCACTATATATTAATTTCATAGATTACGAAAAGGCATTTGATAGTTTAGAGAGAAGAATGCTTTGGAAGTTGCTGAGTCATTACGGAATCCCCATAAAGTTTATTAACCTGATAAAAACAATGTATGAAGGAACAAAATGTAGTGTGGTGCATGAAGGACAGCTTACAGAAGCATTTGAAATAAGAACAGGAGTAAGGCAAGGATGCCTTCTGTATCCATTTCTCTTTCTACTGGCCATAGATTGGATTATGAAAATAACTCATAACAACAGAAATGGGATCCAGTGGTCACTGACCAAACAACATGATGATTTATACTTTGCTGATGACTTAGCTCTCCTATCACACAGCCATCAACAGATGCAGGATAAAATGAGTATATTAGATGAGAGATCACAACAGCTAGGACTAAAGATTAATAGAGATAAGATTAACATTATGAGAATTAATGCAGTTGGCAATAACCAAATAAAACTAGGAGAAATACCTCTACTAGACGTACAATCTTACATATATCTGGGCAGTAATATAGATAAAAGACTTGAAAAGTTGTGGAAATCAAAACTCATCAGCACAAACACAAAACTTAGGCTATTCAAATCAAATGTACTATCAACCCTTACGTATGCGTGTGAAAGCTGGAAAACAACAAGAGATATAGAAACAAAGTTGAACGCATTCGAAAATAAATGTCTAAGGAAAATACTTGGTATAGAATGGAACGAATTCAAAACAAACGAGGAAATTAGAGAAATCGCCAATCAACCACTAATATCTTCAGTAATAAAGAAAAGACGATGGTCATACGTTGGACATGTGATGAGAAGAGATAATAATCGAATAGCAAAGCAAGCTCTCATATGGGAAACAACAGGTAAAAGGAAAAGAGGAAGACCCAGGGAGACACTGAGAAGAACATTGATGAGAGAGGCAAGAGCAGCAGGAATCGGCTCCCTCAATGAGATAGAACTGCTTGCACAGAACAGAGACAGATGGCGAGATTTGATAAAATATCTTTAAAAGACAAATTGCTAGAACAAAAAAATTCATATAGGAGAAGGTGTCTCTTGGTCTACGCCCTATGGGCCGGTTACGGCTCGAAAGGTCAATAGATAGATAGATAGAATATAGATAAAGAGGGAGGAACAGAAAATGATACAAAAATAAGGATATGAAAAGCAAGAGGAGCTTTCATTGCACTGGGAAACATATGGTAATCCAAAGAAATTAGATTAAATACAAAAATAAAAATTTTGAACTCAAATGTTAAGTCGGTCCTATTATATGGCTGTGAAACATGGAGAATAACAAAATTGACAATCACGAAGGTACAGACTTTCATTAATGGATGCTTGCGCAGAATAAAGGGATGGAAATGGCAGGACAAAGTCACTAATGTGGAATTATGGAAATGTACCGGTCAAATACCAGTGGATAAAGAGATACAGCGAAGACGATGGCGATGGATAGGACACACACTACGGAAGCCAACTGAGAGTATTACACAACAGGCCCTTTTTTGGAATCCCCAGGGGAAAAGACAAAGAGGAAGACCAAGGAATTCTTGGAGAAGACAGATCGAAGCAGAGATGAAGATGATGGGGAAGACATGGAATGATCTTAAAAGAATGGCAAAAAACAGAACGACTTGGAAAGTGTTTGTTGAAGACCTATGCTCCACTGGGAGCTAAAAGGTAGAAGAAGAAGAATCCGGAAGCCGTCGGTTGGGATCGAACCCTACCCCTTGTCCTTTGTAGTCCAGTTCCCTAACCACTGAACTATCGCGGCTCCCCAACACTATAGTAATGACTCTAACAGTAATCGTCTTACTTCTTGAAATTTTTTTCTTATGAAATAGTGCATATCCGATTTTATTGTAGAAATTGAGTGAAGGGCGCACGAGTCTCTGCAGGGCAGGTTCACTTGATGTATAGAAAATACAGAGGTAGTCTCACTCGTTATCGAACTCTGCATTTCCTCAATAATTAAAACACTAATGACGATTTTGCAAGGAAATTTGAATATGAGTACGTTCACTGTGTGTGAAATGACAAGACATGTCGTTGTAGTGTATATGGTGGCTAATTGTTGTGACAAGCTTGTCTGTCGCACCTCTCTTTGTGGTGATCTCTGTTATTTGACTGAGCTGAGGGTGTCTACACAATGTGGCTGTTGTTTGTGAGTGCTAATGTACAGCACTTGTGAATTCACACATGGTAACTGGGAAATGTGATGGTTTACTACGAGGGAGAGTGTTTAGTCGTAAAACCATTAATTAAATAAATATCTGGTACAGTAGCAAGTGAGACAGCCTATAGCTCTGCGCTTTTTCCTTGGATAGACCATAGCCATCTTTAAATTTACAAAGGCCTACGGGCTGACAAGATTTTCCCCAGAAAACCTCAATTTAAAGTGACGTTTTAAACTTTACGACCAATGGCGGTTGTGGATATAGTGACGTCAGTCGTCTATAGCTCATATAGCTGATAACGTCACGTTAGTTGGAAGATTTTCAGGTTTCATTTTCTGCTCGCGGGCCTTTGTAAATCTTTAGATGGCTATGGATAGGCTAACCTAGGCATCAAGAAAGTGGTTCCACTCTGACACATTAATAGAATTTAAGAGTCTACGGCTCAGACTTGCCAAATATCCAATGGCTTTTTAGCCTCACACGAGCAAAATCAACAAAGACAATTATTGGGAAAACATGTCAATAGCGTAAAGTTATAGCGCGGTGGCTTTGCGATACGAGCCCAATCAGTCAGCGAGAGATCAAAAGCAGCTTGTAGCTCTCTAGTCAACCCAAGTGATAATTTACATGTGACTCACATAGATGTGGCTCACATAGATGTGGCTCACATAGATGTGGCTCACATAGATGTGGCAAACAGTGTCAGCGTGGAATAGAACTAGCCTTCCTCACTTTTCTGTGTGCTAGAACATCTAAATGGGAGCCACGGTAGCTCAGTGGTTAGTGAACTAGGCTACAAAGTAGTGTCACTAACACCATATTCTACATACGCCACGTGACGTGGCTCTTGACTAGGATGGGTAAATGGAATATTTCACCTCATCTCCATATCCCCATGACTTAATTGACGATGTCATGCACTATATTTTTTGTATTCAGTTCGGGTAGCGTGACGGTGGTTGGGGCGGACAATTCTTAGAAGCACAATACAAGGATCAGAAAAGAAAGTAGTAATAATAAAGGAGCATACAAAAATGGGTTGTAATACTTGTCTTTTTCCAGGTGCTAGTAACTTGCATACTTACATTGCTCTGGCGACAGCTATACCCACTCCGCAATGGCTTTCAATGTATCTTCTTCCACATATGTACATAAGGACTTACGGCGATCCTGTGTGACGTCAGACGGCACCATTAGAATGTCAGATATCGTATGTATGTTGTGACTACTGACATGGTTTAACTCTCAAATGTGATTTTTTTTTCTGTTAGTGCCAATCGAGCTTCTGTGTTAACACGGCGTTTCAAAATTGATATCGGATATTTTTTTTTGGGTTGTTTTCTGTGAGAATATTGCGGTCTATTAGAATCCACCTTAACGTTGTTGTCGTGATTTATATTATTGTGGCGATTCATGATTGTACAAAGAAATTACGACGGTGATTTTCTGTTGCCTTCCGTCGGTTTGTTTACGATTGGCTCCGCTAAACCTTGACTAAAAAGTCTCACTCAAAAGACAGTGGGGTTGTTTTACTTCGGGGTATGTTGAGAATACTATGAACAGCTAAGAAGAGTAATGAAAACGTTCTAAAAGAGGCCAAAGCAAAAAGAGAGCTAATTCTAATATTAGGAAGAAACAATCATCATTTTTTGGCCATGTAATGAGAAGAGAACAGATGGAATACATTGTAACAAGTGGAAAAATGGAGGGATGAAGAGATAGAGGGAAGCAAAGAGAAAAGATACCAGACAGCTTAAGAGAATGGCTTGACAGAAGGTCAACAACAGAAATGATAAATAACTGCCGTGATCGAAAGTTGTGGAGAGACATGATCACCTACGCCAGCAGGCTTGGTGCTTGATGATGATGAGTGCGGCCTAGCGCAATATCGGCCATATCAGCAAGACAATGTGAAGTTTGTCTTTGAAAAATAGAAGCACTGATACCATATTTATCATATGCCTTTAGGTGTAAAAAGGTGTAATTTATAATATATAATTTCCGTATATAAGAACATCATTGTACTCCAAGTGATACCCCATATCTATTTTATGATCACAGTTTGCACTAACATTGTGACACCACGCACGGAGTTCGTTCATAGTCTGTCGTTTCAAAGATACCCTTTAAATTTTACCCTTCAAATAACATGTTCATTTTTCAACTGCCAAAATTACTTTACGAGCAAGGGACATAGCTAGATTCTGTTGTTTCCAATAAGGCTAGACGTACGACTTAACTTGAAATATGAGGGCAGTAAGAGAAATATAAAATCACTTCACTTGTATAGTGAGCACATGATCCAATTTCTGTTGGTGAGCGGGGGATCACAAGACATTTGTGAATGGTCGTCATCCACTACTGGTTTGATCCAACCACTTCGTCGTTCCACCGGAAGAAGATGCTAGGTGTGCGTATTTGCGTGACACTGGCAAAGACAACATAAATAATTAACACAGTGAAATAGTTATATTTCGAAATGTCTATAACAGGATTTGGGATCAACGCTTCATGCGATGACTCAAAAACGCAGTCTGGACAGATTCAAAGTTTACTTACACAGTTACCTAATTACACTTCACAAACTAATCTTGATAAATGTCGTGGTTGCACATAAAAGTCTCTTACTATACATAAATACTGAATGTGACCGTTTATTGTGTCTAAAGCAACTGCCGCTGACATGACACTTCCAAGGTTATGTAAGAAAATGAGCACAGCTTCTGTGTTAACACAAAATCACATAGACAATAAAATAATTTCTGTGCATACCTCGAAATCAACAAATCTTTTCTCATGAAATCTGTATACCCCCAGTCCTGATTTCTCTTATAAACAGTATCCCTCTTAAAATTTAAAATTTCTCCTTGAAATTCTTCTCCTTAGAATCATAGTCTCTAAAAATCTTCTGCAAAGAATCATAGTCTCTAAAAATCTTCTGCAAAGAATCATAGTCTCTAAAAATCTTCTGCAAAGAATCATAGTCTCTAAAAATCTTCTCCAAAGAATCATAGTCTCTAAAAATCTTCTCCAAAAAATCTTAGTCTCTAAAAATCTTCTCCAAAGAATCATAGTCTCTAAAAATCTGCACCAAAGAATCATAGTCTCTAAAAATCTTCTCCAAAGAATCAGTCTCTAAAAATCTGCACCAAAGAATCATAGTCTCTAAAAATCTTCTCCAAAGAATCATAGTCTCTAAAAATCTCCTCCAAAGAATCAGTCTCTAAACATTTTCCCCAAAGAATCAGTCTCTAAAAATCTTCTCTAAAGAATCAGTCTCTAAAAATCTGCTCCAAAGAATCAGTCTCTAAACATTTTCCCCAAAGAATCATAGTCTCTAAAAATCTGCTCCAAAGAATCAGTCTCTAAAAATCTCCTCCAAAGAATCATAGTCTCTAAAAATCTTCTCTAAAGAATCAGTCTCTAAAAATCTCCTCCAAAGAATCAGTCTCTAAACATTTTCCCCAAAGAATCATAGTCTCTAAAAATCTGCTCCAAAGAATCAGTCTCTAAAAATCTGCTCCAAAGAATCATAGTCTCTAAAAATCTGCTCCAAAGAATCAGTCTCTAAAAATCTGCTCCAAAGAATCATAGTCTCTAAAAATCTTCTCCAAAGAATCATAGTCTCTAAAAATTTTCTCCAAAGAATCATAGTCTCCAAAAAAATCTGCTCCAAAAAATCATAGTCTCTAAAAATCTCCTCCAAAGAATCAGTCTCTAAAAATCTTCTCCAAAGAATTAGTCTCTAAAAATCTGCTCCAAAGAATCATAGTCTCGAAAAATCTTCTCCAAAGAATCATAGTCTCTAAAAATCTCCTCCAAAGAATCAGTCTCTAAACATTTTCCCAAAGAATCAGTCTCTAAAAATCTTCTCTAAAGAATCAGTCTCTAAAAATCTTCTCCAAAAAATCAGTCTCCAAAAATCTTCTCCAAAGAATCATAGTCTCTAAAAATCTCCTCCAAAGAATCAGTCTCTAAACATTTTCCCCAAAGAATCAGTCTCTAAAAATCTTCTCTAAAGAATCAGTCTCTAAAAATCTTCTCCAAAAAATCAGTCTCCAAAAATCTTCTCCAAAGAATCACAGTCTCTAAAAATCTGCTCCAAAGAATCAGTCTCTAAAAATCTTCTCCAAAGAATCAGTCTCTAAAAATCTGCTCCAAAGAATCAGTCTCTAAAAATCTGCTCCAAAGAATCATAGTCTCTAAAAATCTGCTCCAAAGAATCATAGTCTCTAAAAATCTGCTCCAAAGAATCATAGTCTCTAAAAATCTTCTCCAAAGTATCATAGTCTCTAAAAATCTGCTCCAAAGAATCATAGTCTCTAAAAATCTGCTCCAAAGAAAGAATCATAGTCTCTAAAAATCTGCTCCAAAGAATCATAGTCTCTAAAAATCTGCTCCAAAGAATCATAGTCTCTAAAAATCTGCTCCAAAGAATCATAGTCTCTAAAAATCTTCTCCAAAGAATCAGTCTCTAAAAATCTTCTCCAAAGAATCATAGTCTCTAAAAATCTTCTCCAAAGAATCAAAGTCTCTAGAAATCTGATCCAAAGAATCAAAGTCTCTAAAAATCTTCTCCAAAGAATCATCAGTCTACCTTTTTAGCTCCCAGTGGAGCATAGGTCTTCAAGAAACACTTTCCAAGTCGTTCTGTTTTTTGCAATTCTTTTAAGATCATTCCATGTCTTCCCCATTATCTTCATCTCTGCTTCTATCTGTCTTCTCCAAGAATTCCTTGGTCTTCCTCTTTGTCTTTTCCCTTGGGCATTCCAAAAAGGGCCTGTTGTGTAATACTCTCAGTTGGCTTCCGTAGTGTGTGTCCTATCCAGCGCCATCGTCTTCACTGTATCTCTTTATCCACTGGTGTTTGACTGGTGCATTTCCATAATTCTATGTTTGTGATTTTGTCCAGCCATTTCCATCCTTTTATTCTGTGTAAGCATCCATTAATGAAAGTCTGTATCTTCGTGATTGTCAATTTTGTTGTTCTCCATGTTTCACAGCCATATAATAGGACCGCCTTAACATTTGAGTTGAAAATGTTTATTTTTGTATTTAACCTAATTTCTTTGGGTTTCCATATGTTTCCCAGTGCAACGAAAGCTCCTCTTGCTTTTGATATCCTTATTTTGGTATCTTTTTCTGTTCCTCCATCTTTATCTATATTACTGCCCAGATATATGTAAGATTGTACATCTAATAGAGGTATTTCTCCTAGTTTTATTTGGTTATTGCCAACTGTATTAATTCTCATAATGTTGGTCTTATCTCTATTAATCTTCAGTCCTAGCTGTTGTGATCTCTCATCAAGTATACTCATTTTATCCTGCATCTGTTGGTGGCTGTGTGATAGGAGAGCTATGTCATCAGAAAAGTCTAAATCATCAAGTTGTTTGGTCAGTGACCACTGAATTCCATTTCTGTTGTTTTAAGTTATTTTCATAATCGAATCTATGGCCAGTAGAAAGAAAAATTGAGACAGAAGGCATCCCTGCCTTACTCCTGTTCTTATTTCAAATACTTCTGTAAGCTGTCCTTCATGCACTACACTACATTTCGTTCCTTCATACATTGTTTTTATCAGGTTAATAAACTTAATGGGGATTCCCTAATGACTCAGCAACTTCCAAAGCATTCTTCTGTCTAGACTATCAAATGCCTTTTGGTTCATTCAAAAATTATCCCTTGAAATTCGTCTCCAAAGAATCATAGTTTCTAAAAATCTGCTTCAAAGAATCATAGTCTCTAAAAATCTGCTCCAAAGAATCATAGTCTCTAAAAATCCCACAAAAGCTTATGGTAGCATTTTTAAATAAGTGAGCCCAGCACAGCTTAACAATATTAACTATCCATTACTCTGTCGTCGTAATCATTTAATCTCAGAACGGAACATGTGAAAACGTTGTATTCTGTTCTCTTCTAATCAATATCTCAGGTGTGTTATGTCGGTACTATATAGTTGCCGTCTTTCAAACGTTTTAATACCGCTTTCTATTACTCACTATCTAGTGTCTTATATCGGTGCAACATATCAAACGTTGTTTTACATATATATTCTAAATCAAGTTTTACCAACATGACTGGACACTACAACAGTTGCATTGAGTCATAGTTTACATAAGATTGTCGGCCCAAGATATCATTACGTCAGCATATTTTTTGGTACATGGTTTGTCTATGCTTGTTTTACTCTGTTTTGAGAACGATCGCGGAAAGGTTAAATAGAACCTTTATCAGTCGTGGTTCACTGATCCTTACACAAGTAGTTAATCACAAGACCAATTTAGAATATAATTGCTGAAACAACATTGCAATTTATTTCATAACAAACTCTGTTCTGAAATTTCTTTCGCTAAATTGTATAGTAAGTAAAGAGCCTCATCACGCCAAGTGGTATTTAGGGAATATGGTGTTAGTGACCACAATTTTTATAGACCTTCGGCACATGATTTTTGGGGTAATGTGGTCGGTATTACGTCCGTGCCGCTTTACTTCCACCCCCCCCCCCAAATAAAAAATAAAAAAAATCCGGTACCCATTTTAAGGCAGGGTGAATCCGAAAGCTGTCGATCAGGATCGAACCCGACCTCGTGTCCCTTTGTAGTGCAGTTCATTAACAACTGAGCTATCAATGTTCCCTTTCGCTAAATTGTTACTTGTTATAATTTATTTTCAGTCGGCTCTAAAGTGATTAGATTTCAGAAATTTGCTTATAATTATTTTCACTTCACGCCCGACGAGACCTAGTTATTGGGTCGTAAATTAAAAATAATTACCTGTAGAGTGAGCTTTGAATTAAGAGATAAAACATCCGCACTTACTGAAAAGTGCTGGAGGCGTCGGTTTTGAATTACAAACTCATGACTTAACGATTGATGTTCTGGCTATGGTAACTCGTTTGTGCCAAAATGGCGAAAAACTTGTACAACTAGTGCCATGTGAACGATACAAATAATCGTGCAAATAGATGAACGGTTTTTGAAAGCTCAGTGACGAATAATGCCAGACTGGACTACAAAGGACAAGGGGTAGGGTTCGATCCCAACCGACAGCTTCCGGGTTCACCCAGCCTTAAATGGGTACCGGATTTTTTTTCTGGGAAAATAAATCAGCACGGGCGTAATACCGACCACATTACCCCAAAAATCATGCGTTGAAGGTCTGTAAAATATAGGGTCACTAACACCATATTTCCCTATACGCCACTTGGCGTGACGGGGGTACTTTACTCTTACTTTTATATAAAATATACTGAAATAACAGATAAAATGGTTCGGCCAAGTGATAAGACAGAAGCCCAAAAGACATCAGGGGTCTTTTAAAAAACGTTACGGGAACGCCAGATTCAAGGGCCGACCATGAAAAAAAGATATATTAATGAAATTTTAGAATCATTAGGAAACATAACTGCAGCAGAAGCAACAGAAGAGCAAAAAACTGCAAATTATATCTTCCCTTGGCGCTGAGATAAATAAATAAATAAATAAAGAAAGAAAGAAAGAAAGAAAGAAAGAAAAGAAAAGAAAGAAAGAAAGAAAGAAAGA
The DNA here is from genome assembly GCA_032433765.1 of Megaustenia siamemsis. Lineage (NCBI taxonomy): Eukaryota > Metazoa > Mollusca > Gastropoda > Stylommatophora > Ariophantidae > Megaustenia > Megaustenia siamemsis. The sequence continues at coordinate 98,188,471 of JAVIAB010000051.1, forward strand.
AAGAAAGAAGCAGAAGTTAGTCTGGGTAAGCAAATATTTTTATTGACCTGGCGCAGTCGTCGTAGTTTTCACGCTTAGTCCTTGTTTCGGACGACCTGTTATTTTATTTATTTGTTTTATGTTTCTGAATTACTTTAGCTTAGGGTAGTTTATATTAGTCGGCATATCATCTTCATTGAACATCGGACAACTCCATTTAGATTAGTCGGCATATCATCTTCATTGCACATCGGACAACTCCATTTAGATAAGTCAGCAGATCATCTTCATTGCACATCGGACAACTCCATTTAGATAAGTCAGCCGATCATCTTCATTGCACATCGGACAACTCCATTTAGATAAGTCAGCTGATCATCTTCATTGCACATCGGACAACTCCATTTAGATAAGTCAGCTGATCATCTTCATTGCACATCGGACAACTCCATTTAGATTAGTCAACCGATCATCTTCACTGAACTTTAAACAACTCCATTTAGATTAGTCAACCGATCATCTTCATTGAACTTCAAACAACTCCATTTAGATTAGTCAACCGATCATCTTCATTGAACTTCAAACAACTCCATTTAGATTAGTCAACCGATCATCTTCATTGAACTTCAAACAACTCCATTTAGATTAGTCAACCGATCATCTTCATTGAAGTTCGGACAACTCCATTTAGATTAGTCAACCGATCATCTTCATTGAACTTCAAACAACTCCATTTAGATTAGTCAACCGATCATCTTCATTGAATTTCAAACAACTCCATTTAGATTAGTCAGCCGATCATCTTCATTGAACTTCAAACAACTCCATTTAGATTAGTCAACCGGTCATCTTCATTGAAGTTCGGAAAACTCCATTTAGAATAGTCAGCCGATCATCTTCATTGAAGTTCGGACAACTCCATTTAGATTAGTCAACCGATCATCTTCATTGAACTTCAAACAACTCCATTTAGATTAGTCAACCGATCATCTTCATTGAACTTCAAACAACTCCATTTAGATTAGTCAACCGATCATTTTCATGAAGATCGGACAACTCCATTTAGAATAGTCAGCCGATCATCTTCATTGAAGTTCGGACAACTCCATTTAGAATAGTCAGCCGATCATCTTCATTGCACATCTGACAACTCCATAAGACTGAGATCCCCTCCACAGCACCGTCTGACGGTCACAGTAATCGCCACCGCCGCCTCACGCAAACGAAAGCTCAGGTAATGTTTTCATTTCTCTGCACGAATCTCGTAGCACGGGCAAAGACCTTAAAAAATGGAAGGCTGGAGTAATTAGATGTATTTCTATTTCTTAAGTTTAGCTCTAGCAGCGGCCATATTTAGCTGACTTCTGTTTATTTTTAATTAACAAGGATTATTTAATGTGTACAGAGTTCACAAGGGCCTCTTGATTTTCGCCTTTATCTAAGAGGACCAGACATCGGATCGGGCCTGAGTGTCAAGAGTTAGATTACAGGTAGGACGTTGGCCCCTGCACAATACGATCACTATATAGTATTATAGTAGGAATCTCGCTATAGACACTTACCCTTCATACCCTGGTTTTTCGTGGCCATGCCTTTCCGTGGTCTCTAGGTTGTGAATTGCTACCTATGCAATCATAATACCTGTGCTCTCCTATATTGTTTGTAACACTTTGTCTGTCTTATTATGGACTTTTGAGAGCATGGTGGCATTGTGGTTAGTGCACTTGTCTGCAGACCTGACATTTTGGGGTTCAGTGCCAGTTGATGCAATTTTGTGTTCAGACCTGAACAGTCCTCGAGGTACACCCCGTCTCTTTAAATGGATACCAGAGATAATCTCTGTTAGGAGAATGCACAGAGGAAGGTACAGATAGATATACAGACAGAAAGAAAGAAATAAAGAAAGAAAGAAAGCAACGTCATGAAGCTATGACAAAGTACAATGAAGTCTTTAACCCTTAGTAGTCATTACTCACCGTAAAAATGTTGTGGAACTACTTGTACATTTATGGGTCGACAACGTTTTCCCAGTAACGTTGAGATATGGTGTTCGTCTCACAACATAGGGTACCTAGTTTGAGCCACATTTGGAGCGACGGATTTTCTTTACCTAGTGATCCTTGTAAGATCAGATCCACTACCTAATCCTGTTGGAGATGGACGATTTTGTGTTCAAGTTGAAATGGCAAAATCAGCATTGAAAGTTTAAAATTGAAAAAAAAAAAAGTTAGGCTGCATGCCGCTGTTCGGGTGAAATTACAGAAAATAAAAATAATTTTCAGCATCAATCTGCTCGAAAGTTGTGTGGTGTATTGCTGTGAATTTTTGCACGCAGTCTTATATTTTCTTGAACCTTAAGAATGTGTAAATATTGTATCCAAAGATAAAGTGGACCTTGCTAATATGAGTATTTCTTAAATAAATTGTGTAGTAAAACATTTAATGTGTGAGATTAGATTTTACAGTTTACACATCACACATAATTATGTCACGATGGTGGATGATTTGAAGGCGTATTCACACTGCATTGAGAAGTGCGCGATTTCTCATTTTCACATAAGATTTCACCTCATCATAACAAAGCATGTTGTTAATTCTGTGCACTTTCTGTTAACAATGCTAGAGAGGCGTTCCACTAATTAAAATAAACGCTTTGTTTGGAGTTTGGACATACATTTATGAGCGGATTTTAATATACATTATTATCACCCAAATACTGGATAGCTTGGTGTCATGGCATGGTAAACAGTCAACAACAGAACTGATACGATGCACTGTAGATAGAAGATTGTGGAGGGACATGATCACCTACGCCAACCGGTATGGCACATGATGATGATGATGATGATTATCATCTGTCCCTGTTGGATCAAGTTATGTTGGTTGTCTAGTGGTTTCTTGTTATTTTTAGCCATGAACTGACCATGTGCTGACCCAACGTTTTTTTAAGTCAGCAACAAAATCTGACTAGAGTTGACCGTGGACATCTTTAGGAATATCTAGACGTCTGACTAGTTTTGTACATCTCAGCCTTCATTCCTCGCCAATAAGTTCTCTTTAGTCTACCCCTCTTACATTACCGTGATCGGCTGCATGTAATTAAAAAAAAATCTTTACCGAGTACGTAGCCTGTCCAAGGCCAGCGCTTGCCTGTTATCACTCTGCAGTTTTCACCGTGACATTTACTTGTTGAACGTTTCTTCAGTAAACAATTTTTTGGGTTGGAACTGGGAGTTACAGGATGTCTCACTCGCTACCGAACCACAATTATTATAACACCAATGAAGATAATGCAACTGTTGGTTCTTCAATGTAGTCAATAGCTGGTGTTTCACCAACATTTTTTTCAAGGTTTAATTTTTAGTTTAATTTTTAATCTTATCGATACTAATTAATAAACCCTCATGCGATTGTACGGTTTGAGTAAGGAAAGTGTATACCAAACAAAACATACCCTCCTTAATGCACCTATCAATAGTAATAATAAATAATAATGAAATATAAATAATAAACAACTGTGTCAACGTGCAAAGGAGTATTTTTTTAAAAATAAAGAGCCCTACTAAAAAATGTCAACATGTTAGTAGTAAAACAAACAGTAAATCGCTATTCCAGGCTATAAAGGCGTACATTAAAAAACATTTTTTTTTCACAATTTCCCAAGATGGCGACGCCACGTGGTCGATAAAACAACTTTCAAGGCGGCCGCTGGGAAATGTCATGAGAAAGAGAAATAATTTATTTGTTTCTTTGCACAATTTGTCTAAATGCAATCTTTATTGTTTTTGTTAAGGAACCAATTGTCTGAATCAAATACAATAAATATGGTGTTTATGTAAATATATAATGTAAGCTGAAACAAAGAAACATCGCTGACAATTATAATCAAACCGTTTGAAGAACGGGCGTCTTCTAATTGCAATAATAATACGGTTTTATTGTATGGTTGGGTTTAGGTTTTTAAACTATGGTTGAGTGTTTAAGGTAAGAGTTTCCGGTTATGGTTAGAGCTTGGGACAGTGGTTAATGAATTGGACTACAAAGGACAAGAGATAGGGTTCGATCTCAACCGACGGCTTCCGGGTGCATCTAGCCTTTAAAGGGTACCCCATTTTTTTTTTTGGGGGGGGGGAAGTAAAGCGGCACGGGTGTAATACCGACCGCATTACCCCCAAAATCATGTGCCGAAGGTGTGTACAATTTATGGTCAATAAGGTCTACACTATGGTCACACCATATTCCCTATACGCCACTTGGCGTGTCGGGGGCACTTGGTGGGGGGGGGGGGGGGGGAATTAGAGCTCGAGATTAAGGATTGTGTCTCATTTTGAGGGTTGGGTTCAGGGCTAGGGTTTGGACTGGCTAATTGTTTATAGTGTGATTTGAGTTGTGGTTTAAGCTTAGGGATAAAACTAAGACGTTCAAAATAGCAGCTGATTTTTTTTTTCTTTATTGTTAATATAACATTTGTGTAAGACACTGCTGAAAGTTGGGAGCCGCAATAGCTGAGTGGTTAGTGAACTGGACTACAAAGGACAAGAGGTAGGGTTCGATCCCAATCGACGGCTTCCAGGTTCACCCAGTCTTTAATGGGTACCGGATTTTTTTCTGGGAAAGTAAAGTGGCACGGGCGTAATACCGACCACATTACCCCAAAAATCATGTGCTGAAGGTCTGTAAAATGTATGGTCCCTATACGCGACTTGGCGTGACGGGGGTACTTTACTTTTTTATTTTTACTGCTGAAAGTTACATCAAACTTTTTGAAGAATGGAGGTCTATTAGTTTACGTAATACAGCAGAAGCTGTGTAACAAATCCTTGACACAGACATTAAGCAGGTAAAGGTATCAAACGCACCTTTCACCTTGTGGCCCTAGCAGGCTAGATGTATACCAAACATTGATAGCTGTAGTCGGTTATTATATCTGTTTCAGTTTCCTGTTGTAACAGTATATGTGGAGTGAAACAGATTAAATTACTAAGTGGGAGATAAAGAAATAGCATGGGTCGGATAGCTTAGCCATTTCGCAACATATTTTAACAGTAACATAAGAATAACAGTCGCCAGTAGTTAGTGATAGAATAAAAATAGGCAATGGAAATTTTATAGCAAAGGTGTAGGGATGGATGATATAACAGAATTATAATTCAGACAGATGACAAGTCACAAGTGTTGTGAATGGAACTTTCCTAGCTTTTATTGGAAAAGGTGCTGGGATAAGTGTACCATCATGGCTTGAACCGTCAACCTGTCCAGAAAGTCAACAAATTCAGGTGTTATTAGGTTGACAGATAGCTTCAAGGTCAGGTCAAGTTCATGGGATAAATATAATTATTTTGAAAGTTGGTAATGTTAAACCAAGGGTCAAGATAACACCTTGTTTAGACAACTTTGACACATAATTCAAACAGAGTTTAAGACTTTTTAAATAGATAACTTAGATTAGATTGACACATAATTCAGAGTTTAAGACTTTTTAAATAGATAACTTAGATCAGAACAGGAGGCGAAGGCGCGCCTCCCAGCACCAGAGCTGGAATTTGTCAGAGATCCACAGCTGATGGCTTGCGCCATGATCGGTGAACCAGAACAATCCAGACCCTGCTCCACCTCTCTGTGGTGCCTCTAGTAACAGACTAACCTGATAGTCTGGCCAAGCGAGTAGGGATCGAAGAGGGAAGACAACCTGGTACTCAAAAATGTCATGCTGAAGTCGGATGCGTTGGGCCGAAAGGCGCAAATATCACAGTTATACTGTAAACCACAACACAACGCAGACACGCCTACTTAACGTCATTTTAAGGGCGGATGATGACGAGGTACACTCCCTAAGTCATCGGGCGAACGCAAGCAAGCAAGCAGATCAGAACAGAATCAGAATGTAAACTAGACAAGATCAGAGAAGTTAGTAGTCAGGAAGAAAAGAGCAGTTAGTAGAAAGAATAGCAGTTATTTAGGACCAGTTACTCGTGAAGTGTTACAAGTATATTCAGAGGGTGTGCCCCAGAGACAATAGTAAGTAGTGTAACGAAATACAGTTTGTGAATTAAAGTTAAAATGATAGAAATCACAGAAAGTAAGTACTTGAGGGCAAACTCAATAGACACCGACGTTAGCCTCTGAGTTTGTCTCAAATAGAGAACATCATTGATCTTATGTTAAGTAAAAAAAAAGTAAAGTACCCCCGTCACGCCAAGTGGCGTATAGGGAAATATGGTGTTAGTGACCCTATATTTTACAGACCTTCAGCACATGATTTTTGGGGTAATGTGGTCGGTATTACGCCCGTGCTGCTTTAATTTCCCCAGAAAAAATCCGGTACCCATTTAAGGTTGAGTGAACCCAGAAGCTGTCGGTTGGGATCGAACCCTACCCCTTGTCCTATGTAGTCCAGTTCACTAACCACTGAGCTATCACGGCTCTATAATGTTAAGTACCAGCACTAATTATTACGTGCCAAGAGAATGTTTCACTTCACTTCAATGTGAGTGATTCATAAACTGTGATTTGTTGCTTGTGTTATAGTCCGTTCAGAATCGTTTGCCGAGATGTTATGATTTATAATTCAAAAAGTTCTTGATGATTTCACATGATTTTTGGCATACGGTGTAAAATGTCCATGTCACGAGAACATATGTGTTACTCGATGTCTAGCTATAACGGTTTTCTTAAAGCGGCGAATTCCTTTGATCTTTGCCCATGCAACTATTATTTTGACCCTAATCAAAATGTTTTACAGTAATCTAGTGCAACGATGACCCATAGGCGTGTCCATAAAATTTTACTGGGTGGCAAGTATACAAATTTTAAATTATATATAGAACTTTTGTTCGTAGAGTCAATTTGATATAGTTCCATGCTCTTGGTGTGAGTTTCCCAAATGTTGTCGCTGCCTTTCAAATACGTACATTTAGTTCCTCATCTAAGGAAAGTGTGGCTGTAATAGTGGATCCAAGATAGCTGAACTTCTGTACTGACTCAAGCAGACTTCCATTCAAAAAAATGGTTGTTGGTTTGCTTATAACATATTTTTGATTGCTTGGGTGGTCTTGAACAATAAACTGTTTAACAAATCAACTAGGAAATTTTGCAAATCAAACTATTATCTGTAGACTTAATCAGAGTAATGATCATTCAGAATCAGACGAGTCAAATAGGTCGATTACTGCTTTCGGCTGAACAAACAACAAACCATCCTTTTTCCAATATTCCTCTTCTTGTCGTAACACATGATCCTCACATTTTACCAAGTAGTCTTTATTTATATTTGATAGAGCCTGATTTGTAAGTGTCTCAACATCGCATAATTTGAAAGTTTTATTTGTATATGCTACGTGTCCTTTAACTTTTGCCCAAACTAGTTCTATAGGATTTAAGTGTGCATGATATGGAGGTAGTCTCAAACATCTATGGCCATGTTCTTGAATTAACTTGTCTATTTTAAATATCTTTGTACGTTGTGTCTGTTTTACAAGGCTAAGCAATTCGGGTTTCAAGTAGCTGTCGTTAACTTGTATGTGTTCTTTTATGAGCCACGTTTTGATTGCATCTTTTGTACTTGATGATGTTGGGATTCTATCTTCTACGTTAACTACGTTATGGTATGAAGCATTGTCCATTATCAGACAAGAAGGTCGATCTAATATTGGAAGGATACTTTTCTCGATCCAGTCTTTAAATATGTGCCCATTCATTTCGGAGTGGTAGTCTCTATTGTCTATGGATTTTGAAATGAAAACGAGATGAGCATTCTGCAACAACCCATTATGTCTGCTACCTGCATGTGCAACTATCAAACGTTGCCCTTTACTGCTTGGTACTGATCTTTTAATACTTCCATCTGCTAACTGCCATTCCTTTTCATTTGTATGATGAGCGTTGATCCAAGTTTCATCTAAATAAACAATATCATAATCATTTTCGCGCATTTCCTTCACTTCACGTAAATACTTGCTTCTAAGAGCTACTAGATGTGGCTTCTCACAAATAATGTTTTTTCCACCAGCATACTTTCTAAAGGTGAAGCCTGCACTTCTTAATATTTTCCATAATGAAGTTTTGATATTTCAATGTCGTTGTTAGTTTTCAGCCAAAGCTTCAACTTTCTAAGTGTCACTTCTTCGTTTATATCAAACATTCGACAGATTTCTCTTTTTACTAGGTCCTTATCAAAACTGTCTAACGTTTCTTTCCTTCCTTGCTTTCTTGCATTTGTTGGCAATAAATATCCGCTTCCTTTAACTATTCGATCAAATGAACGTTTACACAAACCTAAAATATGCATTGTTCTCTTCTCAGGGTTTGATAAATAACAATAAAGATGTCCCTTTTTACGCTCTCTGCAGAAGTATTGATAAATCTTTATAGCAATGTTATGCTCAGTAAAATATTTTGCCTTTATATTCATTCTCACATAGACTTGCAGAAGATAATATGGATAGTGCCGCCTCCTTTCTGTAAATATTGAGATTTGCCTCTGAATTATGACTCGAACTCGAGTCTACGGCCGTGATTTTGACGTCACATAATTTCCGGTTTCGGCTAAAATGTCATTTTGTGCTAAACGGGAAATTTCATATGTAACATTTCTTTATAAAATTTATAGTGGAAACATAACTATTTTAGGACGGTGCGCATTCAGCCGTGAAGGTCATGCCTATATGTTAAAGAATCGCTGTGAGATGTAAGCATCTACATAATCCCGCCGGTGTTTATAATATCGATTAACTTTTTTTTAATATAGGTTAAATAAGTCATCTTTGAAACTGGATCACATTTCTTTGATAAAAAAATATTTTTTATAGCGACATTAGTATTCTAAACCTAACTTCAAAAGATCAATGCAAATGAACAATAAGTTTTTGAAAAAAATAAATTAATGTCTAGGCAAACGAATCTGAACGGACTATAGAAGCGTATCTACATAGTGCTAATTGTGGGTGTTGTTCGTTATGTGTATTTGCAACATGAATTCAATTGGTTACAATTAGTGTGGCCGTATTCTCAATGATTTTGTCAACATGGTACACCTTTTTCTTATTCGTATTCTTCACAAGTTGTAACAATTCGGGTTTTAAATATGTGTCGTCAAATTTGACATTTTCATTCGCAAGCCATGTCCTAATTTGCTCTTTTGTATTTGATGCAGTAGGCACTTTGTACCATCTTGAATTCCCTAAGGAAGTGCTGATATAGTAAAACAGTAACCTTTTGCATAGTTATAAATTTGCATTTCAAACTCATTGTAATTTAGATATCTTCTACCTTTTAGCTCCCAGTGGAGCATAGGTCTTCAACAAACACTTTCCAAGTCGTTCTGTTTTTTTGCAATTCTTTTAAGATCATTCCATGTCTTCCCCATCATCTTCATCTCTGCTTCAATCTGTCTTCTCCAAGAATTCCTTGGTCTTCCTCTTTGTCTTTTCCCTGGGGATTCCAAAAAAGGGCCTGTTGTGTAATACTCTCAGTTGGTTTCCGTAGTGTGTGTCCTATCCATCGCCATCGTCTTCGCTGTATTTCTTTATCCACTGGTATTAGACCGGTACATTTCCATAATTCCACGTTTGTGACTTTGTCCTGCCATTTCCATCCCTTTATTCTGCGCAAGCATCCATTAATGAAAGTCTGTACCTTCGTGATTGTCAATTTTGTTATTCTCCATGTTTCACAGCCATATAATAGAACCGACTTAACATTGAGTTGAAAATTTGTATTTTTGTATTTAGCCTAATTTCTTTGGATTCCATATGTTTCCCAGTGCAATGAAAGCTCCTCTTGCTTTTGATATCCTTATTTTGGTATCGTTTTCTGTTCCTCCCTCTTTATCTATATTACTGTCCAGATATATATAAGATTGTACGTCTAGTAGAGGTATTTCTCCTAGTTTTATTTGGTTATTGCCAACTGCATTAATTCTCATAATGTTGGTCTTATCTCTATTAATCTTTAGTCCTAGCTGTTGTGATCTCTCATCTAATATACTCATTTTATCTCGCATCTGTTGGTGGCTGTGTGATAGGAGAGCTATGTCATCAGCAAAGTCTAAATCATCAAGTTGTTTGGTCATTGACCACTGGATCCCATTTCTGTTGTTTTGAGTTATTTTCATAATCCAATCTATGGCCAGTAGAAAGAGAAATGGAGACAGAAGGCATCCTTGCCTTACTCCTGTTCTTATTTCAAATGCTTCTGTAAGCTGTCCTTCATGCACCACACTACATTTTGTTCCTTCATACATTGTTTTTATCAGGTTAATAAACTTTATGGGGATTCCATAATGACTCAGCAACTTCCAAAGCATTCTTCTGTCTAAACTATCAAATGCCTTTTCGTAATCTATGAATCCAATATAAGTGGGGATTTTAGTTCTAAACTTTGTTCAACTATTATACGTAGAGTAGTTATTTGATCAGCACATGATCTGTTCTTCCTAAAACCTGCTTGTTCATCTCTCAAGTGTTTCTCTATAGCCTCTTTTATTCTCTCCAGAATGATTCTGCCTAATATTTTTCCTGGCACTGATAGTAGCATAATTCCCCTATAATTTGTGCACTCCTGTAAACTTCCTTTCTTTGGTAGTTTGATCATATAACCTTCTCTCCAGTCTTTAGGTATTTCTTCCCTCTCCCAAATTTTATCCAATAGATTATGTAACATCTTGGTAGAGGTGATAATATCTGCTTTGATGGCTTCCGAAGGAATCAATTTAAAAAATACGCAATAGCCTCCACTAGACCGTCTGACAAGACGAAAAGGGCCATATAGGCACTTTGTCCCATCTTGAATTCCCTAAGGAAGTGCTGATATAGTAAAACAGTAACCTTTTGCATAGTTATAAATTTGCATTTCAAACTCATTGTAATTTAGATATAAATGTTGGTATTTAAAGTCAACAAATTGTCTACTGAGTCTTCACAAAATTAATAAAGATACGCCTTCCCTTCGGTAATTAATGCCAGGCCGTGGTGCGTCATGTCGTTCAATAACAATTCAGTTTTGTGCACGGGATTTTCCTGAACTTAGTGTTTCTGCAATAGCCAAACTATTTTACGTGAACGACCGCACCAAATTAATGTATATATCCTAAAATGGTGTCAAATTCGAACAGGGTGAATTTAATATAGCCTAAAGAAGAAAACTTTTAACTATAGTTTGTTTCAGATTGTTTGCCTCCCTAATTCCAGTAATATCTCGAAAACCGTCTGATAGAATACCATGATTTTTTGCATGCGACCTTAGATTTTCAATGACGTAACGAATTTATCATTTAAATTATCGTATGTGTTACCGTTTCCTCAAAGCGGCAACTTCCTTTGATCTCCTTCATATTTGTATTTATTTTGACACAAAAAACAGAATGTACGGTAAATGAAGATCTTTTACACTTTTTAGAGGAAAAGGCGTAACTTATTTTTATATAAGGGACATTATTACTTTATAATAAGAGAGTAAGTAAGTAAGTGTTCCTGTCATGCCTGAAGGTGTATAGGGGAATAAACCGCCACAATTGCACTTTTTCACAACATGCTACCCATTTGGATTGGGCTCTTTTAATTATACAACTAATATTGAATCAAATCAAAATAGGCCGAACATTCACCGAATAGAAATTATTTATTTTAAGAACACAGAATACATCGTCAACTCACTAAAAAAACAGTTCCTGAAGTGGTCCGTATCCAGAGTTTCCAACTCCAACAAAGTCACTTCAGTAAGTTCAAACAAATGAGTTTTATTCAGAATCTGCCGAATCTAATAGACGTATTACCATTTTTGGTTGAATAACCCACAGACCATCGTTTCTCCAATACTTATCTTCCTCAACCATAACATGGTCTTCACAACTAGCCCAATAATCTTTGTCTATGTTTGAAATAGCAACATTGGTAAGCTCTTTAACATCAGATAATTTGAAAGTTTTATTTTCGGATGCTACTTGCCCTTTGATCTTTGCCCAAACTAATTCAATAGGATTTAGGTGTGAGTGATATGGAGGCAGCCTCAAACATCTATGACCATGTTCTTCAATTAATTTATCTATTTGAAATATCTTTGGCCGTTGTATCTGTTTTACAAGTGAAAGTAATTCAGGCTTGAGATACATATCGTTAAATGGTATTTGTTCCCTTGTCAGCCATGTCTTTATTTCAGCTTTAGTGCTTGATGATGTTGGAACTTTATCTTCTTGTGCCACTTTGTTATGGTAAGATGCATTATCCATGATCAAACAAGATGGTCGATCTAATAAAGGCAAAAGAGTGTCTTTAATCCCATCTCTGAACATATGACTGTTCATCTCTGAATGATAATCCTGGTTATCAGTTGACTTTGCAATAAAAACAAGTTCAGCATTCTCCACCAGGCCATTATTTTTGCTCCCAGCATGTGCCACTATAAGGCGCTTTCCTTTGCTGCTAGGTACATACCTTTTAATAGTCCCATCTAATGACTGCCATTCTTTTTCATTTGTGTGGTGGGCATTAATCCATGTTTCGTCCAAGTACACAATGTCATAATCTTCATTACGCATTTGTCTAACTTCACGTAAATATTTGCTTCTTGCAGCTACTAAATGAGGTTTCTCGCAAATGATGTTTCTTCCACAAGAATATTTTCTAAAAGTGAAGCCTAAACTCCGCACACTTCTCCATAGTGTAGTTTTTGATACATCAATACTGGTGTTCTTTTTAAGCCAAATCTTAAGTTTCTTTATGGTAACTTCTTCCCCTAAGTCAAACATTTTACAAATCTCTCTGCGGACAAGTTCTCTGTCAAAACTGTCTAACAAATGTTTTCTTCCTCGACTTCTTTCTTTCCTTGAACATTCACATTGAACATTTTTCACTGATCTATGAAACGACCGTTTACTTAAACCTAACACGTGCATCGTTCTCTTTTCAGGATTTGATATGCTGTGATATAGACTCCCTCGTTTTGCCTCTCTACAAAAATATAAATATAATTTCTTTGTAATATTTTGTTCAGTAACAAATTTCAACTTTAAACTCATTGTTAAGGGCACAACTCACAAAACACGCCTATGTAAATAATTTGATTTTGTATTTTTGGTGACGTTATACTAATGACGTGATACAAAAAGTTGACAATTTTAATCCAGTAAGTGCAAAACCAGAATTGCGCACCGAATATAAGAGAAATTTGCTACACATATGTGCAAATATTGACAAAAATCTGACATTTGCAATTCAATAGTGTAAAACCGGTGCCTTTACCCACCAACATATAAAGGAAATTCCAAAATGAAGATGTTTAAATCATTCTTGAAGTGATATGGAAGGGGTAAATACTCTTAAATTTTGATTCAAATGTGCCCAAGTTTTAATCATACTTTTATCCTCCTGGTAAGCAAGCGCACAAGAAAAACCAGCAGTTTGTTTGCAATGAATTTATTTTTTCTATTACGTTATGAGATTCAGTAGGTTACATGCAAAATATCAGCACTGTAGCACAAATGGTTGCTGAGCTGTGGTTTTTTGAAGTGAGGCAAAAAATCTGAAGCGAACTATAGATCAAATTTCTCAGAGCAAAAAAATATTTCTATAACGACATCAATATTATAAGATTACATGCAAAAGTTGAAAGCAAAATAACAAACGGTTATCACGTAAAGCTAATTCAAGTGTGGTTATGAATTTCTGAACGGACTATAAAACCATTGTTTAATACATTACGCTGTGATGTACGTAACCTGTCAGCATAATAGAAGAAGGTCTTTCAAGAACAATATAGGTAGCAAAATAGGTAACTATGTCACACCTGTGACATCCGATGTTGTTTATTAAAAGAAATACGAAACAAAAGAAGAAAGAAACAAATCACACCTCGTGGAGTAGAGGGATTATGGTTATGGAAGGCCCCGGCATTACTGCGAGCGAATTAAAATCCATAATTTCTCAACCGCCCGTGTCAGTGGAATCATCTGTTGAATTAATATCTCATCTCCCAAACAAAGAAAGGTAGCTGCAGTCCCCATCAGAGCAGTCTTAGTATACGCCAAAAGACATAAGGCGAAACCGCACAGAAAGTGAACACAACCTTCTGTTCCCTGTCATAGAGTCCAAATTTTTTTGTAAATCAATATATTTTTGTGTATCGTGTTACCTAAAACACATTATATGCACTGATGCATTTACACAAACGTTTGCACAGAAATACCGCTGCTGTTTATTACAAACAAAATAAATTACACAACAAGTAATTACACTAAAGCGTGAACAAGCAAATACAAAAACTACACGTGACGATTATTTTATAATTATTTTAACATTAAAATTAAAATTGAAATTAGCATCAAAATTATCATCTAAACAATTAATGTTGCTGTTTTTGTTAGATGCTTCTGTTATTTGTTTTGTTTTTAGCTGTTCTATGTCGTTCGCTGTTTAAGAAAAAAAAAATGGCATGCAATTATCATACATTGAGATGTGTTGTGTTGTACTTGCACGAAATATGCGACTTCAGTGCAGAACAGAGTTCATTTACCTTTCTTTAAAAACCCCAAATTTTTCTTTTTCTCCAGGGATCAGTTGTTGCTATTCGTTGAGACCAGAACACGAACTAGACGGTGCGTGTGAGATTTTCACAGGTTCTCCATTGTTTGTTTACTGTGAGCTATGTATGTGTTGAGATTGGCGCAGGCCTGTAGAACATGTTGTGGATGCTCCGCAGTCTCATTCTGCAGTGTCACTCTGTCCTATTTTGTTTAGGTGTTCCCCGACGTTACAGTGACCTGTTTTGAGTATTAAAATCTTGGTCAGCTCAACCTAAACTGCTTCCTGGATTACCACCCTGTGGAACATTGCCATCGCTGGCTCTAGTTCACTAGCCCTGATGCTATCAGTCAGCTATGGGTTACTGACCGCGATCAGATTAATCATATTTTAGCGTCTGCCGACATCACAATATATGAAACATGATAAGTTCATATCTATAACAGTGTGTCAAAATAGCAGCAACGTTAATTTCATGTTTGAAAAATACGAAGACAGAAAACTGCTGAAATGATAGTCTGTGTTACCATACTTTAAAAAAAAAAAACACATAATAATTTCAAAGGAATGTTAAGAGCATAACTTGTCTGCGTCACTGAAAAAACTATAACCTCACACTCCAAACTTTTACTTTCTCTGCCCAACGCTGATTTAAACTGACTCCATCCAGCTTTGTTTTAAACACCATGACCCCTTCATTTTATATATTCATTGTATTGATATATTTTTATATTCATTGTCCTAACCAAACTCCCATATATTTCTTGTGTCTGACATTTAATCTGACTTCTCTACGTTTTTCATATCTAACTCATGTTTCTCTATTTTTCTTATCATCATCATAATCATTATCATCAAGTACCGGGCCTGCTGGCATAGGTTTCATGTCTCTCCACAACTTTCGATCTCGGCAGCTATTTATCATTTCTGTTGTTGACCTTATGCCAAGCCATTCTCTTAAGCTGTCTGGTATTTTTTCTCTTTGCTTCCCTCTATCTCTTCGTCCCTCAATTTTTCCAGTTGTTACAATATATTCCTGTTGTTATCTTCTCATTACATGGCCAAAAAATGATGATTGTTTCTTCCTAATATTGGAAATTACCTCTCAGGACGTTTTTCATTACTCTTCTTATCTGTCCATGGTACTCTCAACATTCTTCTGTAAAACCACATTTCAACAGACTCCAGTGATTTTCTTGTCTGTTGTCCTATTGTCCATGATTCGCATCCATATGTTAAGACTGGCTCTACGTAACATTTAAGAACTATTTTTCTTGTTTCTATTGTCAAAAATGGATTGCATAGTATCTTCCTCATTTTTTGGAAAGCTGCTTTTGCCTGAACCATTCTGCATCTCACCTCTTTTGTACATCTTCCGTCTGAGGTTAACAAAGTTCCCAAATATTTAAATTCATTTACCTGTTTTAATATTGTTCCACTTGTCTTTATTTTGCACTGAGGTGATGTCTTTTTCTTTGTTGTTACCATTACCTCTGTCGTTTTGCTATTAAGGCTGAGTCCTTTATTTTTGCTTTCTTTCACTATAATGTCCAACATTTCTTGTAACTCATTTTCACTCTTAGCGATTAAGACTGTATCATCAGCATACCTTAGATTATTTATATTATGACTTCCAATTGTTATTCCAGGCATGCCCCTTATGGATCGTAAAATAATCTCACTATAAATATTAAACAAATCTGGTGACAGCACACAACCTTGTCTAACACCCTGTTTTA
This sequence comes from Megaustenia siamemsis, assembly GCA_032433765.1. Lineage (NCBI taxonomy): Eukaryota > Metazoa > Mollusca > Gastropoda > Stylommatophora > Ariophantidae > Megaustenia > Megaustenia siamemsis. The sequence continues at coordinate 98,204,702 of JAVIAB010000051.1, forward strand.
TTTGTTGAAACATTCCCAATTGGTTTCCATTTCTTATGGTCGCTGTTTGTTGCCAGTACATGTTCTTTATTATTCTTAGATCTTTGCTGTCTACGTTTATGCTTTCTAAAATTTTGATTATTTCTTGGTGCTTTACTTTGTCAAATACCTTGGTGTAATCTATGAAATATAGATCTGTTTTCACCTCTATGGCTCGTTCTACTACAGATCTTATGATATAAATGGCATTGCTTGTTCCTTTATCTTTAACAAAACCACACTGTTCATCGCTAATTTCTGGACTGATTTTGTTTCGCACTCTTCGCATGATGAATCTTAGTAATATCTTAGTCATATGACTCATAAGGCTTATTGTGCGATGATCATCGCATTCAATCGCACCCGATTTCTTTGGTAGGGCTATGAATATTGATTTGAGCTTGTCGTCTGGTATATATCCGCTGTTGTAGATATCATTCAATATTTTTGTTATTATTTCTATTCCCAAATCACCCATGGCTTCAATCTCTTCTTTAGTTATATTATCTGGTCCAGGAATTTTGCCTGCTTTCATATTGCGCAAGGCGTCTTCCACTTCTTCTCTGAGTATTTCTGGTCCTTCTCCATTATCCTTAATATTTACATCCGTTCGTTCATCATTATAAAGATCTTTAATGTATTCTGTCCATCGTTCCCTTATGTTTTTCTTGATCAATCAACAGTTCTCCTTCCTTTGATCTTAGACATCCAGTTTTTGATTGCGTTTTTCTTCCTGTTAATTCCTGAATTTGTTTGTATATAGCTTTATCATCTCCTTTTTGTTGCATTTCAATCTCTTTGCAGCTCTCTTTAGCCATGCTTCTTTTGCTTCATTGCATTTTACTACAATTTCTTTATTTAATCTCTTATACTCATCTTTATTTCCTTTATTTCTTCTTCTTGTGTCATTTAGCTGCAAAATGTCATCTGTCATCCATTTCTTTCTCGAATTTGTCCTCGCTGGTGGTATGAACTCTTTTGATGTTTGTTGCATTGATTTTTTTTTAGAATTTCCCACTGTTCATCAATGCTTTGTATCTTCTCTATTGCATTGTACCGGTTCTGAATTGTGATTTTATATTTGTCTTGCAGCTTCTTGGCTGATTTTAGTAAATCTAAATTTAACTTGATGTTAACTGAGGCTCGTTTTGTTGTTTTTAATTTTACTCTAAGCTTTCCCACAACTGGTACATGATCACTATTGCAATCTGCCCCTGGTCTAGTTTTCACGCACACTAGACTGTTTCTAAATCTATTGCTTATCATTATATAATCAATTTGATTACGCGCGTTGTCCCCAGGGCTTTTCCCTGTCCACAGACGTCTTGGATGTTGCTTAAACCAGGTGTTTCCTATCATCATGTTGTGTGTTCTTATAATGACCAACTAATTCCTCAACCCTTTCCTTTCCTACTTTTGCGTTAAAATCCTCTAGAACTATGGTGTTTTCATGTGGTTTGCATTTATGAAGTGCCGCATTTAACTCGTCGTAAAATTTATCAATTGTTTCCTCTAGACTGTCTGCTGTTGGTGCATAAACTTGTATAAGATTTATGTCCATTGGCTTTCCATTCAATTTCACTAAAAGGACTCTGTCAGATATTGGGTAAAAGCCTTTCACTGTTCTTGCTCTTTCCGCATCGAAGATGATACCTACTCCTCTTTGGTGTTCAGTACCTCCAGAATAGATTATTTTATGTTTATCAGAATACATCTTCCCTGATCCGGTGTATCTTATTTCGCAAAGTCCCAGTAATTGTAAACCCATTCTTTTCATTTCTTGTATGATGTTTTCTAGTTTACCCTTCTGCATGAGTGTTCTCACATTCCAAGTACCTATCTTTATAGTTTGTTTTATCTTTATTTTGCTTACAGTAGCTTGATGGCGATCGGGATGACGACCTGTAACACATGTTGTCCCCTACCGAACGAGGGTTTTCCATTGGAATCCCCCTTAACGTTGTTGTTGTTATTTCTATTCTTGTGGCGATTCATGAATGTACAAAGAAGTTACGACGGTGGTTTTCTGTTGCCTTCCGTCGGTTTGTTTACGGTTGGCTTCGCTAGCCTTTGACTAAAAAGTCTCTTCACATGGCAGTGAGGTTGTTTTACTTCGCGGTACCCTCCCTTAGCCTTTTACTCTCCCGAGCTTACCTGCAAGGCAGCCACAAGTTGTACTGTTTACTGCATAAAGTAGCAGGTTCCATTACCTGACCTGACCAATTTTTCTTATATTTCATATATAATTCTTTATATCAGGGATTCTCAACATTTTTGAGCCAAGGGGCGCACTGGGAATTTTCCAAAGAACCGCTGGTGCCAGTATCCAAATGTATTGCTTACAAAGGCTACTCTTATAATATATACACAGAGCCTTTTGACAGTCGCACGGTTATTGTGTCTCCATTTTTAAAGAAAAATAAATATAAAGCACTCTGTCATAATTGGAGCCGCGATAGCTCAGTGGTTAGTGAACTGGACTACAAAGGACAGGAGGTAGGATTCGATCCCAACCGACGGCTTCCAGGTTCACCCAGCCTTTAATGGGTACCAGATTTTTTTCTGGGAAAGTAAAGTGGCAAGGGCGTAATACCGACGGCATTATCCCTAAAATCATGTGCCGAAGGTTTGTAAAAATTATGGTCACTAACACCATATTCCCTATACACCACTTGGCGTGACGGTGGCACTTTACTTTTTTTTTCACTCTATCATACTATCCACAAAATTACATAACTTCTGAAGACAAATAACAAAATGAGCATTGAAAAAAAGAAAGCATTATAATAAAAGTATAAAAAGTAAAGTGCCCCGTCACGCCAAGTGGCGTATAGGGAATATGATGTTAGCGTTTTACAGACCTTCAGCATATGATTTTATATATATATATATATATATATATATATATATATATATATATATATTCTTCTTGACTCTTACTTAAGCGTTCATATTTTACTCATGTTTGACACTGACTCTGACGCCTGTCAGTGATTCATGCCTAACTTTAATTTTACTACCTTTTTAATTTCTGACATTCTGACACATCCATAAATTTTCACACACACACACACACACACACACACACACACACACACACACACACACACACACACACACACACACACACACACACACACACACACACACACACACACACACACACACACACACACACACACGCACGCACGCACGCACCCACACACACACACACACGCACCCACACACACACACACGCACACGCACACGCACACGCACCCTCACACACACCCTCACACACACACTCACGCACACACACACGCACCCACACACACACGCACGCACGCACGCACGCACGCACGCACCCACACACACACACACACGCACACGCACCCTCACACACACCCTCACACACACACTCACGCACACACGCACGCACACACACACACACACCACACACATTCTCCATAACATTGCCATATTTGATATTCCGAAAGTGTAAAAAAAAAAAAAAGAATTATAACGCGCATGACTTACCATATTTTATCCTTGCATTAGCGTCTACATGTGTTGACATAATTATCTCCCAAAACTCCACTTTCTATAAACTTTTTTTTTTAAATAGCAAGCAGGATCAGAATTAGCGAACTGTAATTGATCCCAACTCCGGTTTAATCCAAATGTTGTTTTAGATTGATCTTCTTCTTCTTCTTTTCTCTTTTCACTGATACCTAAAAGGTGTCGTGGTTTATATCATTTGTCGTTCTTGTGCTGCTCGAACTGTCTGAATTAGTGACTTTCCTTTGTTGTTACATGTCTCTGTCACTGCATCTATCCATCTTCTTCTGGGTCTTCCTCTTGGTCTTTTTCCATGTATTCTCGAGAAGAACGCCCTTGATGGTGATTGGTGAGGATTCATTCTGACCAGATGGCCAAACCATTTAAGTTGTTGTTGTTCTATATATTCTTGGCAGGGTTAGTTCCTACTATTTTTCTTATGGTTTCATTTGGTATTCTACCTCTTGTTGTGTTGTTTGTTACTTTTCTCAAGCATCGCATCTCACATGTATTGATCTTTCTTAAATGGCATTTAGAAAGGGTCCATGTTTGACTTTCATAGCACAAAGTTGGTATGAAAATGCTATTTATTATTTGTTATTGAGCTGGCATAGAAATGTTTGGATGTCTTAGCAATGGTGAAAGCTGGTATGTGACAGCATTTGTTTTTTGTATTCTCATGTCATTTTCTCTGTCTAGTTTTCCATCTTCTGTGAACATTGTGTCCAAATACTTGAATTACTCTACTTGTTTTATTTCTTTATCTTTGTTCTTAATGTTTAATGGGTGTCTTAATTTGCTTATTCTTATAGCCTCTGTTTTTGCTGTGTTAATTACATTTAGACCGATGGCTCTCATTATTTCATATATTCTTCACGATTCCAACTTGTTTATTCTTCATTTGTTTAAATTTTACTCTGATACAGTCCAACACTAATATCTACTCCACACACCAATTTTCGTATTACTAGCCCTGGCATGAACCAGCTCTGACGACCTTGCAAGGATCGATCAGATCTGACACCATGCTACATTATATATAACCCAATAAATTTTCTTCTATAAAATGTGGTTTTAAGCATTAAAACTTTACCAGTAGAGTACCTGCACAGATGTGCTTCTCTGACATGCCTTCATCACAAAATGGTTGAGGTACCTGTGTGCCCACATCTCCATATCTCCAAGAGCTGTTGCAGTGGTACCAAGGGACCAACCAAGCTGGACAGGCCAAAGGGCTGGGACCAGGAAAAGCGAGATACAAGCATGTTGAAATCGGATGCACCGGGCTACATGCCTTGCAACGTAACTCTCACCATGAAGACTTCACATTCCAGAAGAAAGCGATATGGTGCTCATCTCGTGGAGTCTCGCCAGCCTGCGAATTGGCCGGGCCCACTTCCTCAAAAGGCCAATGCTTCTAGTGGTCACCTTCCTCTGTGTACTGGAGTCAAGGCACATAGAGAAAGGCCAACAGCTTTTGACCAAATACCAACAATATTGCTGATCGTCTGCTACAATCATGCCAAACATAGGATGAACAGAGAAAGCTCTTGTGGCCATCAACGGTACCATATCGGGCATGCTGTATGGTGATGTCACCAGCCTTGAGCTGACGAACGCTTTCTTCAAACTTATAATATTGACGTCTAGAGGTGAAATCTCTCTCTGCGACCAAGACTCAATCAGAGTAGGATTCCAGACTCTCTCATGAAGTCAGCTGTCTGTTTAAGCGAATCGATTGTCCCATATAGTTTCTCTTCCAGGGAGGTGGGTGTGGACCACATTGCTCTTCTCAGGTCCTGGGGGCAATCCTGTAGAACATGTTTTGTAGTCATAAAGTTCAGTGTACAGTGGCATAGGCTGGTTGTACCTATTTTGAATTTGTTGAACATGTGATTCCTCATTCTATTGTGGCCAGTGCGAAGGCGAAGTATGATGACTTGATCCCTCCTTGATAGTTGATGGTATCCGCCCCTTTCTTTATGCTTTTGGTGTTCTCGTTTCCATTTTTCATGGAACTGACCTTTGAGAATGGATTTGGCTTCATCATAACTGAGCGGATGGTTCTCTTGTGGTAATCTCCCTCCCTCTTTAGCTAATTTGTCTGCGGGTTCGTTCCCGTTTATATTACAGTGTGATGGTATCCACTGAATGACTACTCTCTGGAAGTTATTGCATAGATGGTCTAGGGTTGTTCTCAAGTCATCTAGTTCATTGTTCTTGGGGCTTTTTAGAGCTGATAGTACTGACAGAGCATAAGTCAGAATCACCAATTTATTGTGCATGTTATTTTTATGTTGAGTAGCCAGTGTTGCAGCATCTCTGAGGGCCTCAGTTTCTGCTTTAAAGTTGTTTGAGAATTCCCAGTAGATATTGACTTGGTGATCTCGTCCTGGTTATTCAGCGTCAAGAACACACCCCCCCCCTCCATTTCATGTGGCATTTGTAGCAGAACCATCTGTGCATATGTGGGACCAAGAGTCCTGTGGTTAGGTATCGTGTATGTGTTTGTCTGCTACGTATTTTCTTTCTGTGTCTGATTGGGTTTTTTTCATGATTCCTGTTATATTTTCCTTAAGTTCTGGTATTTTATGTTTTCCACGAGGAGACATATCAGATGGGCCCAATGGTTTCGGTATTGTTTGGGAAAGTACTGGGTCTCCAGTAGTTAGTTCATTGGCAATTGCAGCGAAGTTGCTCCTCTTTAGTCGTACACATCCGAAACCAGTTATTCTTTGGTGCATGGGGTGGCTAAGGAGCCTTCTATATTTCTCCGCTTGTTGCAATACTTTATTGACCCGTCTGTTATCTAAGGGTTGTAAACCTGTTACTGTTTCTAGAGTCTTGATAGGTGTAGATTTCATAGCACCAGTGATGATACGGGCAGCTTGGTTCTGTATTCTGTTAATTTTGCTAAGGTGTGATTTGGAAGCCATAGCCCAGGCTGTGACTCCATACTCTAGGACTTGTCTGACTCTTCCTACGTATAGTCTTTTAAAGATATTGTTGTCTGCTCCCCAGTCCGTTCCTGCCAATTTCTTCATAATATGTGTTCGTTTTCTGGATTTTTTTCTTGTTCTGCCTTTCTGATTTTTGCAAGTCATTCTGCGATTCCTGGTGACGCCAAGATATGTTGAGTTTTGGTCAATAGGGAGTGTATGGTCTTTTATCTTCAAGTTTGCAAAGAGTGTGTTTCTGATAGGCTGAAAATTGTATATGTAGTTTTTTTCGTTGATTGGTAAGAACCAGGTGTTCGTCCATTTTTCAAGTTCACCTAGCGCATCTTGCATCCTGGAACCAGCCACTGACATACTTTCCTTGGGAGCCCATAATGCCAGATCATCTGAGTATATTCTGGGTTTGGATGTCCAATACGATGTCATTTATGAAAATTAAAAATAGTGTTGGAGACAAGACTCCGCCTTGTGGGACACCTTGTTCGATTGTGACCTTCTTACTTAGTTGACCTTGAACTTGTACTCTGGCCGTTCTATCCTGAAGGTATTGAGAGACCCAACTGAATAAACGACCCTGGATGCCAAGTCTAAAAAGCTTGTTCATTAAACCCTCTCGCCAAACCCTATCAAAAGTCTTCTCCATGTCGATCCACGCTGCCAGTGTGTGTTTCTTTTTATGTAGAGCATCCTCTATTTCCTGTGCGATGTAGGTGACCAGGTCTTCAGTTGATCTGTGCTGACGGAAGCCACTTTGTTGTGGTACGATTTGTTGTTTTGTCTCCAAATGCCACATAAGTCTTCTGTTAGCCAGCCTTTCCATGAGTTTACTCAGGCAGCTCAGTAGGTTAATTGGTCTATAGCTACTTGGTCTAGTGGGTCTTTTCCACACTTGAGGATGGGCACCATAATAGCTTCTTTCCAGATTGCCGGCACATGACCTCTCTTCCAGCTAACATTTATTATCCTTACAAGCTGGCTCTTGGCTTTCTGTCCCAGATTTAGGAGCATTTCGTTGGAGATTTCATCTTTACCAGGGGAACTTTAAAGCTTCAATCCTTTGAGGGCAAAATCTAATTCAGTTGGGGTAAAGATGGTCGTCTGATGCTCTTCTGGTACTGAAGGCATGTGTTTTGCATCTTGGTTTTCCCGTCTTGCAGCTTTCTGTTTGTCTATTGGAATGATTATTCTACTAATGTTTTTGTAAGTCTCTATCAGTAGATTTTCTGCCCTTTTGCCTGTGAGAATGTTCTGGTTGTGTGGTAATGATATTGAAGGTCGGCAGTTGTTTTCGTCGCTCAGAGCTTTCGCCAGTTTCCATAGTTTATGACCATTTTTGTCTAGATTAAGGCTCTCTCTTTTGTCTATCCAGCTGTTTTGCTGATATCATGACCTCAAGTCTATATTTTGCAGAGGCTGCTTTGTAGGCAATGTTGCTTTCTGTACTGTGTGATGTTCAAGCTAGTTCTCTGGCAGAGTCCAGTTCCTCTTCTAGTCTTTGTATTTCCTTGCTCCAGTATGGTTTGTAGTTTCTTCTAGCTCCTCTAGGAATGGATTCTTTAGCAGCTCTCAGGATTCCATTTGTTAACCGCTCTATCATATTATTGACCTTCTTTTCGTGGGTGTTGATAGGTGCAGTATATGCATCAGTGAGCCTGGCAAACTTTGCCCAATCTGCTCACTTATAGTTCCAGCGGGGAAGAGGTATTTGCAACTCCTGTTTGTGAGGAAGATCCACTGAAAGTTTAACTGGTCTGTGGTCACTATCTCCAAGTTGGTTCAACACTTTTATGTTTATTTTGATGGATATGTCTCCAGTTGCAAATGCTGGATCGGAAGTGGAAGTTGTTTTCCATCTTCTGGAGTAGAAGGTTGGGTGTGGGGGGGGGGGGGGGGGTCCTCCCTAGAGTTTATGAGGAATAGGTTGTTGCCTATTTCCCATTCTTCCACTTCTTCACCTCGAATATTGGAAGCCATATATCCCCATCTTTCAGAGTAGCTGTTAAAGTCTCCTACTACCAGACACTTTGATGGTGTTATTTCCATTGACTCAGCTTCAGTAATTTGTCATTTGGACAGTATATGTTAAATATCCCTATACTAGCGGAGTTAATGTATAGGTCTGTACCAATGATCTCTTCCTCTCCGTTTGTGACTACTTCTATCAGTTTTGCTGGGATGGAATTTTTAATAAGTATGAGAATTCCACGGAGCCGCGATAGCTCAGTGGTTAGTGAACTGGACTACAAAGGACAAGAGGTAGGATTCTATCCCAACCGACGGCTTCCGGGTTCACCCAGCCTTAAATGGGTACCGGATTTTTTCTGGGGAAAGTAAAGCAGCACGGGCGTAATACCGACCACATTACCCCAAAAATCATGTGCTGAAGGTCTGTAAAATATAAGGTCACTAACACCATATTACGCCACTTGGCGTGGCGGGGGTACTTTACTTTTTACTATGAGAATTCCACCCTTGTGACCTTCCCTGTTCTGTCTAATTGTTTGGTAGCCCCTGATCATAAATCTGTGCTGACGATTAAGGCGAGTTTCCTGGATGCAGGCAACGTCTGCTAGTCTGATTGTTAGGGCTTTTTTTTTGTGGTATATGCCCTCCGCATTCCAGTGTATTGTATTTAGCTATTTCTTGAAGCCTTTCCGGTCAGCGGTACTTCTCTCTGGTCCCATTTCCTTGCTCTGAAGTGAAATCAGAAAAGAAAAGAAGTGTCAATAGTCCGACTCTATATCTTTATCATGAATGACTCATATTTGGGAGCCGCGATAGCCCAGTGGTTAGTGAACTGGACTACAAAGGACAACGGACTCGATCATGATCGACATCCGTGATCACCCAGTATTAAATGGGTACTGGAGCTTTTCTGTGAAAGTAAAGTGCATGGATAACAATTTTCAACTCAAATGTTAAGGCGGTCCTATTATATGGCTGTGAAACATGGAGAACAACAAAATTGACAATCACGAAGATACAGACTTTCATTAATTGATGCTTACGCAGAATAAAAGGATGGAAATGGCAGGACAAAATCCCTAACATAGAATTATGGAAATGTACCAGTCAAATACCAGTGGATAAAGAGATACAGCGAACACGATGGCGCTGGATAGGACACACACGACGGAAGCCAACTGAGAGTATTACACAAGAGGCCCTTTTTTAGAATCAGATGTACTCATCTTTTTTCCGTAGATGAATAATTGACATTTCAAGCCGGCCCTCGCTGCTGAGACCAGGGGTGGTTGCCGCAGAGAGAAATCTGCACCAACTGGTGCAGCCGGGATTTGAACTCACAACCTCTCTGTCTCGAGACCGGCGTCTTACCTCGAGACCAATCAGTCCCCCACTCTTTCTCATTTAATTTCTACTGTCGCTTTGTCTCATATGATTCCTACTCTCATATCTGATTCCTACTCCCCTCTCTCTCTCATATCTGATTCCTAATATTCCTCTCTATCTCCCATATCTGATTCCTACTCCCCTCTCTATCTCTCATATCTGATTCCTACTCCCCCCTCTCTCTCATATCTGATTCCTAATATTCCTTTCTATCTCCCATATCTGATTCCTACTACTCCTCTCTATCTCTCATATCTGATTCCTACTCCCCTCTCTCTCATATCTGATTCCTACTATTCCTCTCTCTCTCTCTCATATCTGATTCCTACTACACCTCTCTATCTCTCATATCTGATTCCTACTCCCCTCTCTCTCTCATATCTGATTCCTACTATTCCTCTTTCTCTCTCTCATATCTGATTTCTACTACTCTCTCTCTCATATCTGATTCCTACTCCCCCGTCTCTCTCATATCTGATTCCTACTATTCCTCTCTATCTCTCATATCTGATTCCTACTACTCTCTCCTCATATCTGATTCCTACTACTCTCTCTCTCTCTCTCATACCTGATTCCTACTACCCCACTCTCTCTCTCTCTCATATCTGATTCCTACTACCCCACTCTCTCTCTCTCTCTCTCTCTCATATTTGATTCCTACTACCCCCTCTCTCTGTCATATCTGATTCCTACTACTCCCCCCTCTCTCTCTCTCATATCTGATTCCTACTACCCCACTCTCTCTCTCATATTGATTCCTACTACCCCACTCTCTCTCTCATATTTGATTCCTACTACCCCACTCTCTCTCTCTCTCTCTTCATATCTAATTCCTACTACCCCCTCTCTCTGTCATATCTGATTCATACTACTCCCCCTTCTCTCTCTCATATTTGATTCCTACTACCCACTCTCTATGTCTCTCATATCTGATTCCTACTACCCCACTCTCTCTCTCATATTTGATTCCTACTACCCTCCTCTCTCTGTCATATTTGATTCCTACTACCCCACTTCTCTCATATTTGATTCCTACTACTCCCCCACCCCCTCTCTCTCTCTCATATCTGATTCCTACTACCACCCACTCCCTCTCTCTCTCTCTCATATCTGATTCCTACTACTCCCTCTCTCTCATATTTGATTCCTACTACCCCCTCTCTTTCTTATATCTGATTCTACTACCCCCCCCCTCTCTCTCATATCTGATTCTTACTACTATTACTCTCTCTCTCTCTCTCTCTCTCATAACTGATTCCTTCTACCCCTATCTTTTCTCTCTCTCATATCTGATTCCTACTACTGCTCTCTCATATCTGATTCCTACTACTCCTCTCTCTATCTGATTCCTACTACCCCCTCTCTCATATCTGATTTCTACTACCCCCCCCCCATCATATCTGATTCCTACTACTCCCCCCTCTCTCTCTCTCATATCTGATCCCTACTCTCATATCTGATCCCTACTCTCATATCTGACTCCTACTCTCACATGTGATGCCTACTGTATCTCTCTCATATAATACCTACTCCAATTTGTATTCACCTCCCCCTTTCCCCACCCATCCATAATGCATTTGACATCAACTTATGAATGTACACCCACTTCGCCATCTGTTGAGTACAACTGAGCACCTATGGAGTACAGTGACGTCAACTTTAACAACTATGAAAAGTAAAATATGGCATCAACTTATATTACTGTTCTGTTATATATCTGTATACTGTTATATTACTGGGCTCCGGCCACAACTCTTAAAATATTCCTTTGCCTCATACATTTTTACCATGTCACTGAAAATTATTTCCGACTCTGTAATCACGCTGCTAAATTATTGAGTCTCTTTTTTGGTCAGTGTCGTAAATGAACGCAATTGCCAAAATATTTTTTTTAAACTTACGTGAGTATTTAATTTTTTTTTGGGGGGGGGGGGGGGGGGGGAAGAGAGGGGGGTGGGAGAGTGGAGATAACATTTTTTTTTTCAAAGATTTTAAAAGTCATTTTAATGTCATGAAAAATATACTAACATCAAAACAAATAATTGTCATCATCATCATCGAGTGCCGTCCCCGCAACGAAGGTTGACTACCATGGAGCGCCATTCTGCTCTGTCTCTGCTTCGATGGTGCAGGTTGTCATAGGCTGATTTGTCCATCTTTTGATGTTACTCGTCCATGTTAGTCTTGTCTGCCTCTGCCTCTTTTACCTTGTATTTTTCCTTCCAGGATTACTTTTAGTAGGCTGTTGTGTCTTTTACCATGGCCCAAAAATCGCATTTGTCTTGTTTGAATTGTGCTTAGTAGTTCTCTTTTCTTTTTTAGTTGTTTTAAGGCTTCATCGTTTGTTTTCTTTTTTTTTGCATCCAATTCTACCTATTCTTCTATATATCCACATTTCAAAGGGTTCAATTCTCTGTTCTATTTCTTGTCTAATGACCATGTTTCTGCACCATTTAGGAATATTGAGAAGATGTAACATTTTGCTTTTCTTAGTTTTAGCCCTGGTATTATTGTTTTGATGTTAGTATGTTCTTCATGACTTTAAAATTACTTTTGACATTCCTATTCTTTTGTTTATTTCAGTTGTACATTTTCCACCACTGGTTATAGTATGTCCAAGAACACAAAACAAGCGGAGATGACACTCAATGATGATGATGATGAGTATTGGAATGGGCTCAAATTATAGTTCCTCTCCTACTGCACACCGCGGTTTTAAAAATATAAATGTTACACAAATGGTGTGCCATATTTTCTTCTTGGTTTCGCTCCCGCACGTTATCCTTTAAAACTACTTGTATTATTGCTAAAACCAGCCTTCGTGTATCCGTGCTATGCGGTATTCAGAGTCAGCGAACTTTATCACAGCCAGGAATCAATGACGTGGCTACAGTTAATGGGTATGTAAACTGCATTTTCTAATTAATTTTTATGCTTTACAACCATCTCAAGTGACTATATTTTCGGAGGAAAAATCTAAAATAAATTGTTTATAATTTTTTTTCTCTTTAGTAATGTCACCACTGCATTACGCATGATTGAAATAAGTGCGTCTTCATTTCCTATATTTCTTTCTTTGTTCATTTCTTTCGATATTTTTAGACACATCTATATATGCAAAATAACAGGAGAATAATTCGCATACGTAGTTCACAAGTAAAGGAAACTTAACATACTCGGCTGAAGACCGTTCGCAAGTGATAATTTCAATAATATATAACTATTTTAATTTTAGATATTAAACATCTACATAAGTAAGTAAATAAATGTTAAAAAAAGACCACACGTGTTTCTAAAGCATTTGCAACATAGTTTACACTGGTGAAAGTTGACCAACACTCAGAAAGGCAATAAAAAAACATAAAATATGTAATATATTTCTGCCATTATGTGGTATCAATGTCAAACGTGGTCTTTATGTACAACACAAGGGATACAAAGATCACAACATCTGAAATTAGGTGCTTGACCACAATAATGAATGTTTCTAGAAAAAGACGAGAAATAAAGGCAGCGCAAACATTGTCGAATTCACACTGGGCGAAACCCATTAAAGAGAATTTAATAAAGTGGTCAAGGTATCTCAAGAGAACGGAATGTCATTAGATCAAGAGAGTGGAATTCATTAGATCAAGAGAATGGAATGTCATATCAAGAGAGTTTAATTTTATTAATCAAGATAATACAATTCATTAGATCAAGAGAATGGAATGTCATATCAAGAGAGTGGAATTTCATTAGATCAAGAGAATGGAATGTTATATCAAGAGAGTGAATTTCATTAATCAAGATAATACAATTTCATTAGATCAAGAGAATGGAATGTCATATCAAGAGAGTTTGAATTTCATTAGATCAAGAGAATGGAATGTCATATCAAGAGAGTGGAATTTCATTAATCAAGATAATAACATTCCATTAGATCAAGAGAATGGAATGTCATATCAAGAGAGTTGAATGTATTAATCAAGAGAGATGAATTTCATTAATCAAGAGAATGGAATTTCATTAAAGGTAAATTACTGTGGGCAGCACCGTGACTATAAACGGTTAGCGGCCCATAGAGATAGTCACATACATTAAATATTAATGCAAATTAATTATTACTTGGGGGCCTCGGTAGCCTAGTTGGGAAAACCACCCGATTGCACTACCGACGTTCGGACCCGATGTTCGATTCCCGCTGGGAGCAGTGTGAGTTTTACTCGTGGTTTGGGGAAAAAAAATACCCCACGGTCGACCCACAAAGCAGAAATGGGTACCAGGGTATTACCCTGGCAAGGTTGAGGAATGTCGCTTCGCATCTGAGTTTCGATGCTTGAGGCGACACTATACAGAAATCTCCGAACCATTCTGGGACAGGCGGCTGAGCACATATGGGTGTAAACTCGCGTGCTAGACGTCGTGTTCAAGTCTCGTACTTAACTTTACAAATTAATTAATTAAAATTAACATAAATATCATCATTACTCATGGGACCTCCTTTCTAAATTTGTCACTGTTTGGCTTCCTTAGGGTCCAATTAAATCCTACCTGGCCTATTGTCTATTAATCATGTCACCAACTACGTAAATCTGGCCACCGTTACTTTCTGCCATTTTTCAAATAAGTGTTTGATTTTAGTAACATGATTAGACCACAGGGCTCGCGGAAGACTGAGAGTAACATGATTTGACTTCAGGGCTCACAGGAGACTTATAGTGACATGATTAGACATCAAGGCTCGCGGGAGGACTATAGTAACATTAGTTAATAGTTAAAAAATACTTGCAACGGTACAGACTAACAATACCTTTACGAGATACTTAGGCTGAGGATCGAAGAAAAATGGCAGCTCCCACACACCGCACGTCACACGTGGATTGCGGATAGAAGAAGTAGCAAGTCAAATGAAACGAAGGGAACATTATATCATAGTCGAGATAGTCATTTTCCTACCAAAATAAGGATATCAAAAAGCAAGATGAACTTTTGTTGCACTGGAAACAGATGGAAGTCCAAGAAATTAAGCTAATACAAAATAAAAATGTTCAATTCCAATGTTTAGGTGGTCCTATTATATGGCTGTGAAACATTGAGAACAACAAAACTGACAATCATGAAGATACAGACTTTCATTAATGGATACTTACGCAGAATAAAAGGATGGAAACGGCAGGACAAAATCATTAACATAGAATTATGGAAATGTACCAGTCGATAAAAGAGATACAGCGAAGACGATGGCGCTGGATAGGACACACAAGCCAACTGAGAGTATTACACAACAGGCCCTTATTTGGAATCCCCAGGGGAAAAGACAAAGAGGAAGACCAAGAAATTCTTGGAGAAGACCAGACAGAAGCAGAAATGAAGATGATTGGGAAGCCATGGATGATCTTAAAAGAATGGCAAGAAACATAACGGCTTGGAAAGTGTTTGTTGAAGACCTATGCTCCACAGGGAGCTCAAAGGTAGTAGAAGAAGAAGAAGAGATGGTCATTAATGTTCTATAGATTAAATAAATGTCAGCTATCGTCCGTGTGACTAGAGGGGCTCCCTGACTATGACGAGGGCAGTATAGAAGACAGCAACTGTCAAGCATGACGTGCCGAGGAGGAGACCAGAGAACTATAAAGATGATGTGTCAAATAGACTAAACTAAACTAAAACTAAACTAAACTAAACTAAACTAAACTAAACTAACTAAACTAAACTAAACTAACTAAACCAAACTAAACTAAACTGACTGAAATGTGGACACCGTACTTCGAAGAAGAAAAAAATATTAATCAAAACATAGAACCGTTCATGAAACATCAAAATGTTACCATGCACAGAAAAAAAAAAAAAATCACAACACGCTTGTTGAACTTCATCAAGCTACCAACGCCGGCAGTGAAGGTCAGTCCTTGAAAGAAACATGATCAAAACAACACCATGCGAAATTGATGCCTAAGAAATTCTGGTAGCTAACCAATAAGGGATACAGTAAAGACGTAATTATGAGAAAAATAGTATGGATATTTCTAGTAAATTATTGAATCGATCATCAAGAGTGGAATAGGTTGGGCATTGACCTTAAAGAAAAAGAGACTCAAACAATCGGCAAAGAGAGCATTCATAAACGAAAGTAGTCCCGTGACATATTTTATTGATGGGGAGTCAGATATACAATTTCGCCATATTGGGCAAGATCATATATAAATAAATAAATAAATTAAATATATATATATACTCATTGAATACATACATATACCTCTTCATCTTACACACATACCTCCTCTTGGTACACACATACCTACTCCTGTACAAGTAGTAGGGCACAATAAGAACTTTTTTCAAATTTTGATGGGAAAAAATTGCGCTAGAAAGAGTAAAATGGTTATCAAATTTGTAGCAACAATAACAGAAAGTTACCAGGTTAGTGGTACCCTACCAAATAAGGAATAAGAGGTTTTTTTCATCCGCTAGTTTACGGGACACTCCTTTGCAAGGGGACTACCCTTTCAGTCTTCTTATCAGGGTTTCGTGTAGCCATGGGAGCAGTGGTGGTTGGTGTGTGAGGTGGTGGTTGTGCTGTGAGGTGGTGGTTGGTGTTGTGAGGTGGTGGTTGGTGTGAGGCGGTGGTGGTGTTTGTGAGGTGGTGGTTGGTGCTGTGAGGTGGTGGTTGGTGTTGTGAGGTGGTGGTTGGGTGAGGCGGTGTTGGTGTTGTGAGGGTGGTTGGTGCTGTTGAGGTGGGGTTGTTGCTGGAGGTGGTGGTTGGTGTTGTGAGAGCACGCGACAAGTAGTGTCGGTTATAGTCCCCACTCCGTGATGGCAAACAGAGGATTTCAGTTTTGTAGAAACAATGTCGGTGATCTCCAACTAGTACAGTCACTATCGACCTGGGGACGATCGGGCCTCGCCAGGATAACTATGCCCCTTTAGACACAACACAGACTCTGGATCGGTCGCAAATCAGGTTCCAATACAAGCTATTGAGAAGAAATGTTATCATAAGATTTTGGACATCTTTTCCAATGATCTGAAAATAAATCTAAAAAGTGTTTCTTGTTGCAGTTTCATCATATTCCAAGTTCGGCTTTCTGCCGAAGCTATTGTGCACACCATGAGCTGTGTGTTTCATTCGGATTGTGTTTCCATATTCCTATTGCTTATGATGATATCGTATGAAGAAAGACAATTCAGCTGCGTTCACTTTCGTGCCGCTTGGCCTTATGTTATTTGGCGTATGCTGTAGCTGCTATGATGGGGACTGCAGCTGCCTTTCTTTGTTTGGATCCTTCAATGAGATAAATAATATGTTAATTCGGATGATCCACTGGCACGGCGGTTGAGCACTTATGGATTTTAATTTTCCTGCAGTGATACCGGGCCTTCGACTAACCAAACCATAGCTTACGTCGTATCATGAATGAAGAAGTTCACCAAAGGGCTACAGCAGGCAATGGGAGTACATGATCTGTATATAATGTGAAGAAACGCAAAATGAAATGGTTGTCACGTATCTCGATCATCTAACCTAGCAAAGACAATTATGCAAAGAATAGTGGAAGAAGCTAGAAAGAGAGGTAGGTAGAGAAAGAAATGGGAGAGAAAGCTTCAAAGAATGTATACACATCGACAATGCAGAATCGCAAAGAATGACTGAAGATGGAGATAAATGGTGAAGGTTGACACCTCTCAATGGTGTCTCAACAACCCTCAAGGTTAGGGATGAAGAAGCTGTGACAAGGAGCAGTGGACAATGCAAAATGGGAGTACAAGTAACAGTTTTTGTTGACTCTACATGACGTCATAAGGCGGTGTCTGCTTGATCGTTATGGTCTGTCGCTATTGAAAAGAAAAAACTAAATAAGAGTGCGCTTCAAAAATAAACGCTCCTAAAACTGAGCTAAAAATGGCGTGTGCATTACGACTGGTTTGCTACATTAAAAAAAAAAAAATTACTTGTGCCATGAAAGGTCGATTTAATCGCCCCAAAAACACAACTCATCTAGCCCAGTTATCGTCACTAAAGTCGAACAATGAGGGTGGCCAAAGAAAGTTCTTGTAGTCGTCCAGAGAACACAAACGATAATCACCTAGGGTGAAATTACACTACTGTAGGGTTTCA